>VZTO01016368.1:30715-42987 GCA_013400615.1 Syrrhaptes paradoxus | reverse complement strand
GTTGTTCTTGCCCAGATGCAAGACTCTACACTTGCTCTTGCTAAATATGCATGAGATTTTTCCCCACCCAAATCTCCAGCCTGTCTAGGTCTCGCTGGATGGAAGCACAGCCTTCTGGCGTGTCAGCCACTCCTCCCAGTTTCGTATCATCAGCAAACTTGCTGAGGGTGCACTCTACTCCCTTATCCAAGTCGTTGATGAATATATTGAACAGCACTGGTCCCAACACCGAACCCTGGGAGACTCCACTAGATACAGGCCTCCAACTAGACTCCATTCCATTCACCACAACTCTCTGGCTTCTTTTCTCCAGTCAGAACAAACATTGTTTTCCCTCAAGTTTTGCTAATGCTAAGAAATACGATGGAGAAACCAATTCTCCTTATTGCATAGTTGTGTTCATGCACATTTGTTGCTTACGAAACACATCCCCACCGCCCGTTGACACTGTCCCCAGTATACGGGACGCCTGCTCTGCACACCAGAATGCCACAGGTGCATTTTAATCACAGTAGTAAATGAGAAGGTATATTAAACCCCAAAGACATCTTGTAGGTGTCCCAGTGGTATACATATCAGACTGATACCAGATAACAAGGAAACAAAAAACTCAAGGTTTTTGTTGAGTCTCAAGGTCTTACAGAGACAAAAAAATTATCATTTCCCTACCGCTAGTAAGGAGTGACTCTCGAGGTGGGTACAAGACAAGTGTTCACTGTAACTCCAGCTCTGCTTAAGCTCATGTGAAGGTGGAATAACACTGCTGTGTTCATCGTGGTTTTTAAGATTTACCCCTCTATAAATCAGGAACCAGTGGTTTCAGTGACGAGATCAGGGAGCTGGAAATTTAGATTGCAGCATTTTAGTCTCAGGTTCTTCACAGTCTTCCAGTACAGTCTATGTTTACATTTTTTAAGGTCTCTGAAAACGCTAACAGATTGCCACCTTCTTTTCGCAAGCGTTGCAACATGTTGAAGTCCCCTAAAGCAACGGAAGTGGTCAAACTGCCAACAAGCCCCTTTGAAGCACCACATCAAACACTTAACATAGACTGCTTCTCAGAAAGGACAGAAGAGACAACGTACTGATAGCATAAGTTTTACAGATACAAAATTATCCAACAGCTCCTGTACAAATAGGCCCTCGTGCCACAATAGCTGATATTATGGAGTAAATAAACCAATATTTTCAACACATTGATTTTAAATTCATAATGTTTCATTAACATTGATGCATTTACTCCTTGATTTATGTCTATGAGAAGATCCAGCTATATTCCTAAACTCACTAACACAACACAGCGGCACCAAGAAACCAGTTCCTTGTCGCTTTGCATTTGTGCACTCTTTCATTCCTCATCTCAGTGCTTCTGGAAAAGTGCAGCATCAGTGACCAATTTGCTTGTTGGGAACTGTTAATGCTTACTGCCAAAAAGCACACATACCAAAAAAAAGCTAGGGAAAAAACCTCATGTTATTTACATCAAAATCATGTAGGCCACATTAAACGTTTGAACATGGTGGTTCACTTTGACATTTAAATATTTAAGGAAGAGTGGTGACATTTTTTTGGTGTTACTAACGCGCCCATGATTTCCAGGGAGTACAACGTACCTTTTTGAACCTTATACTAAGCATACGAACTCTATCCTACTCTGTCTCTCAGTTACTTCCCTGAAAAACTAAAGTTGGGATTAGAAAACCAGAACATAGTTGTCTTTTTTTTTTTTTTTCAAATTTTTATACGTAAAAAGACCACAGTTTTCTGCAGTCATTTCTAAACAAATTTTTCTAACAAGAAACATCTCTGCCAAATCAAATCAAACCAAACCATCCCTCTACATGTAAACATAAGAAAAAGTAAGAAGGGTCCTCATGGACTCCCCCAGCATTACCCTTACAGAGAATCTATCATTTGAAAGAGAAAAACTGTAGGAATCTCCTAGAGAGTGAACAGCCTCTAAATATTCAAATAAAAATTAGAAAGAATCCTACTTTGTGCAATGCAGAAAAAATCATTACTCTTACCTCATTATTACTAACACATTAGTGTGGCTTTTGCAAAACATTCCAGTGGCCTTCCAAACTGCAAAACCTGCCAAATTCTTTGACTCAGTTGCCATAAAACATTTCTAATTTGCTGGAACCAGGTCCAAATTTTGTTTTATAAAAGGATATGAGTAAAACCATGGGTTGATTTACTGTGAATGTAACATATGTTAAAGGGTTTCCGGGTCCTGTTACTCATTATGAGAAAATAGCAATCCAGATACGCAGATATATTATGGTGGCTCCACAGATTTAGTCTCATCCTCTTGTTTTTGGTACTTTTCCCTTTCATCTAATCATTTGCATCTGGATTTCCCCTAAGTAAATCCATGTCTTCCAAAACCAAGTAAACTAATGCAGTGCCATCAATAGAAGTGTGTACTTTCTCTAGTAATATTAACCACACGCTTTCCTCTTCATCAACAGAGCAAAACAGATCACACAGAAAATAATCCTTTGGACTTCTCAAAAATTCAGCTATATTACGATGAAATTTGGAGTATTTTTATCCCTTGAGAAGACAAGAATGTAACTTACAATTGAATTTATACCCAGATTGTACAAGCAGCTAGAAAGGATCCTCACGTATTTTTTTTCTTATTCTTACTTAGAATGTTTCAGTGAAGTTCTCTGTGAGTTTTACAATATAAACAAACCTTTAGAGGCTTTTCAGTAGTTAATACCTGCCATATAATCAACCAACCAATCATCATGAAATTCATACTTAAATATCTACTAAAACAGGTCTTTTGCTCCAAGAACATCTGCTTTACTGCTCAACAGACACACCTGCTCACAACATACCTCTTGACTTTCCAAATGTGTTTTGCAAGAGCTCCTGGGAGCATATCTCCATAGGTACACCACGTCCACATATAGGAAATTGTGGGAATGAACAAGAAGAATAACAACTCATCCGTAGTTTGGCCTCCATCCTCACTGGGAAGCAGCAAGAATAGCAGTCCACATCACCAACCCACTCAGCTATTAGCTTATCTGCTCATGTCAACCTGCTTGCCTTTACTAAAAGCAGCACCAAGCTCCATTCAGAGGTTGTAAAGTGTGTTTGGGAAGTGAACTAGACCAAGTTCACGCCTGGACAAGCGTAGGAGTGAAGTCAGCAGAAGTGCAGCAGCTAATTCATGTCTATCAGTCCTTCCCAGAGTCCAAGCAGCCCCAGGGCTGCAGCTTAACGGGAGGCAACGCAAGGCTTAGTATTACTGTTTGGCTCAGTTATTTTTTTTGTCTAAACTAAAGGCTGGAATTACAAAGACAGATATATAAAAAGTTAAATTCTTATTACAGCTTGTGATGTTCATGTAATGTGCAACTGGGTTTTCTGAATTTCAGGAAGTGTCTTTTAGAGAGTTCAAGTTTGGGCAGTGCCGGGGGAAGCGATGAGGCTGTTTTAACCTCATTTGTAAGGAAAAACATTTCCATGTTTTTAGTGTCAGTTTTCAAAAAGAAGAGCAGGGTTTTTTTTTCTTTCTTTGGGGTATTTTTTTTTTTTTTTTTTTTTTTCAAACACTGAAGTGATCCATTACTTTGGGAGGACTCTGTGGAGAAGTGTTTTTAACAAACATCCCAAGATCCTCTTTAAAAATAAAACTTGTAATCTTTTCTGTCCCATCACTTAAGGGTTTTCTTGCCTGCAAACGGACTTTTTTTAAAATTATTTTTTAGGTTTTTTTTCTCATTTCACTTGTACCGTATAACAAATATTTACTCTCAAACATAACATAAAGCACCTGTACTCTTTGAATTGTTTTGCTGATTGTGTCCCTTCCACAACATATTTTGTTTTTAATGCTCACCACTCATATCAAGCTGTTTTGAGACAACAGCATAAGGAACTTCAGGATTTCACTTAATATTCAGTATTCCTCTCCCTAAGGAGTGGTGGTGTCATATTTCAGCTTTTGCTTGATCTTTCCCATTGCCCCGTGTCTCCAAGTGTTTTTTAAGATGCAACTTAGTCAGGATCTCTCTCTGAGGGGTTTACAGTAGGAAAAATGCCCTTTTAGCAAAGGCAAAGAGGATGACAATAAGGAAATATGCAAGAGCTAAAGAACCAAAAGGGGAAAATACCACCAAGCAGGGTGTGATTGCCACCCCAAATCATTTTCAACCCAAAAATGTTTACAGAAAGTGGAATCTTAATCTTATACATTATCTCTGTTTTTTGTTTTTGTAGCTAAGTGATTATATTTAACACAGCTTGAAGCCATTTATGTTTATACAAGTAAGTGGGTCTAACATTGAGAACTAAACTCTGCCAAAAGTAACGGAACTGTAAAAGTCACTCAAAGTTTTCATGTTACACCAGAGGGGCAAAACCACAGATATCACTGCTGTATTCTAACAAGAGAGCTGAAAAAAGAAAGGTGGGCATTTGCTGGTCATGTTTTCTTAGAAATTGCACTTCCACTACAAATAAAAGAAAACATTTTTTTGTACTAATGCCACTTCTAAAGCAGCAGCAGAGGAAGCAGAATAAGACAACTGAGGCAGGAGGGAGGAAGGACAGAGAACAACACCAGAATGAGAAGTCCTCTCGGAGCCTCTCCAATGTTCGTTCCTTTAAATGCTCAGTTGAATATTTTCCTCCTAAAACATCAGGCTGTAATAATCCCAGACCTGTACGTTACTTTGAGCAGACTGTCTTTTCCAAGCCAAATCCATTAGAGGCTGCAGCTCATAAGGATGAGCTGTGGGTTGACCCAGTACAATGACACCCCCTTATCAGGGAGTGAGAAGTCCCAGCCACTAAAAACTGAAAGAAGGGGACAGTGTGTCCCAGCCTGACAGTGGCTTCATCAGAAGCCCACAGAAGACACAGGGAACATATTTGCTGTCTCTTTGTAGAAGCCTTAATGTATTTGAAGACCACTATCAAACTTCTCCTCAGTTTTCTCTTTGTTAAACAACTGAAATCCTGTCACCAATCTCTCACAGGCTGCATCATTCAGCCCTCTGATTATTCCTGTTGCTTTCTTCTGAGACCTCTCCAGTGGTCCATGTTATCCCTCACATACAGCACTCCACATGACATACTGCTCCAGCTGAGGGCTTCTCTAGGTTATCTGGACCCGGGGGAATATTTTACATGTCGTCCAGACAACACTCCCAGTAAAATGTTTGCCTGTTTTTCTGGCAAAGGCATGACATCAGTCCTTCAGACTTGGCCAAGATGTGGCTGTCACATCTACACATCCTTCAGTGTATACCGCTGTTTTATTCTTGCTAGATGTAATGCAGAAAAATAAGAGATACCACTTTTACCTTAAATTGTTTCTGTTACTTAAAACCATGGAGGGGAGGGGCAAGGATGATACTGTCTTCAGCCTCTGCATAAGCAACATGAAAAAGTCTTCAGGGTTTCATCACTAAATTCATCACACCAAAGATGAAAAATTAGTAGGGAAAACTCACCCTAATTGCCTAGAATAATAAATCCTTTTGTTATCTGGGCATGAGACAAGACAACAGAAGAGCTGTAAATGCCCCAGCTGGTAGTGGTCTGAAGAAACTGCTTTGCTCCAGGTTGAATGACCCCTTACCACACATGCAGATTTTGGAGAAGACATGCTAACTCCTCCTCTGTGTTATAAAAGTCAGTTTTACAAGAAGCAGAATGATGGAAAGAGGAAGGATTGCAAATGGACAATACAAATGAGGTGCTCAGGGGTCCAGGAACACCCTTCAGGCTAGACTCATGATTTGTCTGCTTAAGCAACATTCAAGTAGCAGTGTCAGCACTGGGGGGAAAAACATGACATGACCTATCACCTCCTGAGATTACTGCACGTTCACAGCAGTGATATATACATAGCCCAGATGACTGTATTCCTTCATGATAAAAGTGTGATGCTGAAGAAATGTTGCTTTGCTAATATGACACATTAGTAGGTTGCAAAGAACTGGACACATGACAAAGCCCAATTATGGAGTGGAGATAATACATTATAGGCTCATTTCTGTCTGTCTGAATTGTTACAAAAGTTCAGGAAGAAGGAAAAAGAGGTAGACTATTTACAGGATTAGATGCTAGACAGGCCCTTCAAAACCAGCTCATTTCAAAACGATGACATGGATCGCTTAGAGCTTGGACTTACCTTGATACAGTTGCCAAGAATATTGCTCCCCCTTCTCACACCTGGAAGCTCTGCTGGTCTTATTTCAGCTGATGATCCACTGTGGTTGAAAGAGTAATGTTAATGCAAAAGATCTCTAATTCTGGTTAGTATTTAACTGCCACAGCAGTTCATCAGCTGAATCACAACTAGTTCAGCCAAGCACAAGTAGCATTAACTTCAGTTGGCTAATGAAGGGTACTCCAGAGCCCTTGATCAAGTAGGGTTGAAATGTTTACCAGTCAAGAAGCCTATGCAGCGTTTCAAGTAACCGATCTTTTTTTAAGATCGTCCTCTTCTTTCTTGTTACTTTATCACATGATATAATTTTCACAGAAATAAGTGTTTCTCATTCACGATGTAGATCTAATCTAAATGCAGAGGGCTGTTTAAGTAGGAAGAAATTAAGTTCTTAAGGAATCCAGCTGATGCTTGTCAAGAAGCAGCGGTTATTTAGACATTAGCTGTAACATATCATCCAAGTAATATACCCAGAAAAGTCAGAAAAAGGTAATTTTGACATTGCTAAGAGCTTAAATTAAAAATTTACTGATCTACTTCTTTTTTTTAGATTAGCATCAGATAAATTATATACTCTGGGAGAGGATGACATGTATAATTGAACATAAACCAAAAACTCCCATTGATGCTCTCTCCTCTTCCCTCCTTCCCTTCCAAGATGCTCATGTGGTGCTTTCAGCTTAACCATTTCCTAATTAGAGGACTTGTGACCCTTAGGCCAGGCTGGATGTTCTCTCAGCTACCAATGCTCTGAGAAAACATTAACTGAAGAGACACCTTCTGAGATATTAACTTCAGTGCAGTTTGCACAAGTGAAAGAAGTATGTACAAGTGTGCAAATATGTTTGTATTTCAAATAAAATGGTTATTTCCACTTTTTTTTTGCTCCATGCCTTCCCTGTAAGCTGTGGTTTTACAAAAACTTTAAGTTAACATATGTCTGGGCTGCTGCTGAGACTGATCTCATCTCTGATCCCTCATTTTCATCCCTTCCTTTGGGCCAATGTTGCATTTCTGGGCCAGGAGGTGAGCCAGAGGAGGGCACACAGCCAGGTCCCCACGTGCCTGCAGGAGCTTCTGCCAGTGCCCAGGCAGGACAAGAGCAAGGAACGGAGGAGTTGGATCATCTCTTTTAGTGGCACCGTACAGTTAGATTTAAAGCTATTGTACAGTCTCTAGTGTAGGTGTCACACAATGATTAACGTTGGAAGGGACCTATGCACATGTGCATAGATATGTGTGTGTGTGTATGTCTGTATACATGCACACACCCACAAATATATATGTACATACATGACTTTCTGCATGTTGCTGTGGGTGGAAGCACAAGAGGTGTCACAAGGCAAGTGCTGGGAGAAAACATCTGTCTCATGGGTCATGCACTCAGGGTATGTCAGGAAGGCTGCAGCTCACCCATAGCTCCTCAGAGAAGACTCCCTAGTCCTATGGGGTTTTGTTTGTTTATGTGTAGGGCTCAGTAGCCATGTAGAAGCAAGAATAAGGATGTTTTTATTATTTAGTATGCAGACTACTGAAGCAAGCATACTCAGCTTCTCGGAGCGTGCATGACACGGACAGAAATTTTGGGCTGCATAAATCATATTGTAACAAAACACCTGAAGGCAAGAAATGGTATTTATTAAACACATATGCAAAATACTTCTCTCTATTACATGTGAAATACACTCAGGCACTCTAAACTGCTGAAATTACCAGAGGCAATGTCACCAATAGCCTAAACATTATAATTATTTTCAACGAAAGCAATAGGTGCAAGCAGGCTCACATTTAGCTTTCTCCTCCCTGGAGCTGTGCATTCCTGCCACGGGTGTTATCCTGCATCTCTGTGGAAAGCATTAGCTGCGCTGACAACAATGTGCCTTTGTGCTTTTAAAGACTACAAAGCAACCATGTAGAGTAGTAAAGCTCAATCTGAATATTTTTGTGAGAATTAAACAGTCCAGGAGTATTTAATCTTTTACATTAGGGAGACTGTTTATTTTCCCTTCTGAAATTTGTCTTAAGGTCAATAAAGACTAC
This sequence comes from Syrrhaptes paradoxus, assembly GCA_013400615.1. Classification (NCBI taxonomy): domain Eukaryota; kingdom Metazoa; phylum Chordata; class Aves; order Pterocliformes; family Pteroclidae; genus Syrrhaptes; species Syrrhaptes paradoxus. The sequence continues at coordinate 34,745 of VZTO01016368.1, read as the reverse complement.
ATCAGTAGAGATGGCTTCTTAAAAAAACAAAACAAAACAAAACAGTGGATTACCACACCTACCCTTTACTTTTATCTTACTTGGTGCTTCTGTTATTTAAACAGAAGAGACTGAAACTGGATATGCAAATGTTATAATGGAGGAATGCACACAGTTATTCACATCTTTCATTTCAAGGAGACTTATTTTTTGATGCATTTTAACTCTCAGGACATTGTTCTCCAGATGAAATAAAGTACAACACAGTTCCTTCTGCCTTCTTTGTTCCTAGAAGTATGGTTCAACCATACTATTCAGGTCTCACAGAAGCAGCAGTAATAATAGACAGCACATACATATTCTTACACTGTAAGATTAATTTAAGAAAACTATTTATTGGGAAAAAAAAGCTGACGTGTTTTGATTTATGCTGACATGTAACAATCAAGAGAAGTCAGCAACTTTTAAAATACCTCCTGGCAAGGTTTTGGAATCCACAAGCAGCATGGAAAATGAATGCAGTAAATAAAAACCACGACAAATCAAAAAAAACCAACCAGACAACTAAACAAAAAGAACCCATACTCTCTAAGGATGGAGTATACCTGGTAGACAGCTTTGGTGTTTCTAATATATGAGAAAATTGAAATGTATCTGAAATTATTGGAAGAAATCTCTCCTGACAGCAGTCAGAATTTCACCACAGTGGGTTACAGTCAATATTGTATTTCTAGTTGCTCACCTATGGATGTCTGTTACACAGTATAGATATGTACAGAAGTGCTAATGCAAGACACTAGACACACAGGCATTTATATATAATACCAACTGTTCATAACACAGTTTAAATAACTCTGTCTTTCCTACCCCACAGCTCAAACTAAAACAATTCATCAGCTGGAAGCACTATCTAGCTTTACTCAGTGCTCCTGTTTCCCCAGCAAAATCCCACAGCTCCATCATGGACTCATGAAAAGTGGACAAGTTTGCCTAAATTAAGAGGAATAGAATCAGGTTCACTTTGAAGACCCACAGGATATACGTTACTCAGGAATTTCAGTGCCAGGGATGAAGCAGTGCAGTGCCAAGGTAGGCCAAGATTCAAGAGTCATTTCACAACATGGATTCTCTCAGTCATCCTTCATTGATTCAAGAGGATCCCCTAGAGTACATATTTTTATATATGTACATACACACATTTTGTAAGGCATTGATAGTAGAATAGCAACAGAAGGGGGAAGAGTGATGGGCACCAGCTAGTCATCTAATAAGAAGTTGGAGCCAATTCTCCACATATATTTTCATGGACAGCAAATGAGGCTGCTTGGAAAAAAAAAATTAGATGTATACACCCTTTTGAAACTGAGAGCCTGTGCTCTCTTGATGTAGGCTTGTTGAACAGTATATGGTTTTATTCCAGAACCACACTTGCAATACACTTTACTAGGTTACTAGGTCGGATCTCACTACTTCCTAGGGGAGAAGACAGTTGCAAATTAGTTTTAAGACAAGAAATCCTATCCATAGTATTATTTATTAATATCCTTATGAAGTGAAGAGTTGTGAGAACATATATACTATTTGGCTGCAGATACAAACCTGTTTCTTCCCAATCAATGTCAATAGTGAAGGGGAGGCACTTCTAAAATGTTGATCCTTGTGCTTAAATTCTTAATCCCTATTCAGTCCTTTACATTTTGTTGCATCTAAGGTCTTTATCTGTAAGAGATATCATCAGTTCTCTAGACAGTAAGGTAAGGGGTGTTGTGTGAATATCTACAACAGATCTCTTCCCACCAACATCTGTAGCAACTTGGGGCATTTTGCTAGGGATCTGGATATGGTTTCGGGGAAAGCATGGAAATATCTACCAAGGTTTGATGCCCTCATTTAGCTCTGTCTTGACATTATGGCTAATGCAGAATATCAATATAAACTCCAGCTGCTCAGTGTATCAGAAGCCCTTGTAAAGAACATGTAAATGCACACTTGCCTAAACTCAACAGCAACGATGTGGTGGTCTGCAATTGAGTGAATGTGATGTGTTTACGAATAGCACTTTCTAATAAATGTTCTGCCTCTCCAGCTCTTAATAATATTTATCTTATCTCTCTTTCAAAAATTACTTAGGTAAACCAATACAGCAATAATAATGATGTTTCAAACAACAGTAAATCCTTCTGGGAGGTCACCTACAATAGGCAATCTAAGCAAGATGTAGCCAGATAATACTCAACCTGAAGAAGTGATGAAGAACTACATTCTTTATAAAAATAGCTTAAACTATTTTTAAGTCTTTGAACTATTTTTAAGACTTAAACAGCAACAAAAAGTCAGTCAAAAGCTGACACCAGTAAACAAATGTCAACAGGAAAAGCAATACAGAACATGGGCTATATACCTTGTCTGCCTGACAGGTGAAGTTAACCCCAGGATGAAGGAACTTCACAAGGTCCTCTGCATCTTCTAGGTCTGCAGTTTTATTTGACCTCCTAGTGTGTTAACAGACATATTTAAGTCTCTGAATTTTCTCATTGGCTTCAATGCAAACAAACACATATCTAAAGAACTTGGCTTGATTAGCTCTCAAGGGAACCTGTTTTTATAGGCGTTCATTTCCTACTGGAGCCATTTGAGTACCATTGCATGATTACAGTTTCCAACCATCTCTATGTAAATCTCCTCAGTAAATTCTATGGAAATGATTGCTCTACTAAACTACCTGAGAATGATACATGTATGTAATATATATAATGTATTTGATATGTAATGTAATATCATATATAATAAAAAACAAAAAGAATAATAGTTTGGTTAAAAAAACAAAGCCTTTAAGGAGATCAGCTTGCAATACAATACTTTATATATGGATTTCTGCTAAAGAAAACTATATTTCTCTATTATCTGTATCTACATTTCCTGTCCAAATCTGAAGTATATTTGTAGAAAAACCAGGTTCTGGTAATAAATTCAAGCCATGGCTTCTCCCTGGACTTCCTTTCAAAATCCCAAGTCCCTGGCATTACTGAGATGCAGGATTCATGTTTAAATGGATTAGCAAATTATTGGTTAAATCCTGATGCTTGCCCTTAGCAGAAATTATGGCCTCTAATATGCATGTTTTCCAAGGACAGAAGCAACCTTTTCCCAAATTCTAGCTATTATTTCTGATGTACCTCCACGTGATGGCTCCCAAGGCACTACACAATCAGTTTCTTTTTCACTTTTTGTCTTCAGAATATGTTTTTCTGTGATTTGACAGCACATTTGTTTTCTTTTTAAAATTTTAAACAGTAGTAATAAAACTAAATATTTTTCGTCTATTTAAGATTAAGAACCTCAGTCAGCCAACACAAGACATTTTAATTAGTGAGGCACTGAGCACAGCAGTCTAACTAAAAATCTCACAGCTGAATGAACCAACATTTGTCATACGAATGATCTTATATGAGACCAATATAGCAAATTTCTCATAAAAGAGAGAACTAGTATTATACAGCAATTTCCCAAAAAACAGAGCTAACAATTTTATATCATGAAACTCATTTTCCAAGAATCTGTCTCGGTCATCACTCCTGCATTCCCAGTCTATTTTCAAGGATGTTTTCACTGAGTCCCTTGAGCCTTCAAAGCACTGAAGTAGCCACACAAAGATGTTGTGACAGACTTTTTGTAAGCACTGAGTAAACCTAAATTAAGAGTACAAATAATCCACCTATCTACACAAATCCAAAGAATGATCATCTTGTTTTAAGGCTCCTGAATAAATTCTTTTACTTCAGAAGAATTACTGATTTGACAGGGTTGAAGTAGGGAGGGAGACCACTTGAGCTTTAGAGATGGCACTCACAGAATCACAGAATCACAGAATGTTAGGGATTGGAAGGGACCTCAAAAGATCATCTAGTCCAATCCCCCTGCCGGAGCAGAACACCTAGATCAGATCACACAGGAATGCATCCAGGCGGGCTTTGAATGTCTCCAGAGAAGGAGACTCCACAACCTCTCTGGGCAGCCTGTTCCAGTGCTCTGTCACCCTCACTGTAAAGAA
>VZTO01016368.1:0-30338 GCA_013400615.1 Syrrhaptes paradoxus | reverse complement strand
AGGGTGCACTCTACTCCCTCATCCAAGTCATTCATGAATATATTGAACAGCACAGGTACACTCCTCTGACTAAATGCCAATGCTTACAATGTAGTCATCTGTATCTCAGCTAGTTGCCCTAGGCTCAATGCACAGTCAATGGAGAAATTTAGGCTTCCTAAAATAGACATCTAGAATAGATCAGACTAATTACATCCTAGAGACACAGATTTCTATCCCTTGATAGTAAAGGAAGTCCAGAGGGAACGAGCTCAGCTACAGACCTGTTCTCCCATGTGTGGCTTGAGTCTGGCAGGACATCCCCCACTCCAAGCGCCTATCGGCTTTCACATGCCTTTAGTTTGAAAATCTGATCCCATGTTTACTAAAACAAAAGTGAAAAAGAGCTTTCCCACTACAGGAAAGCTACTTAAATATAATTTAAAAGTTGTTTAGTCATGTGTTATATTCACATATTTAAGTTTTATTATTACTTATCATTTTATGTCATCTTTTACCTGTACTTAACCAGTTTTACTGAGAAGTAAGAGAAATATCTAGACTTGCATTTTCTGAAGTACACATTAACTGGCACAATTGGGAGCCACAGTGGAGCTCACATAGTCTCCTCGGTTCCTGACTTGCTCAGCATGCACACGAGGCTGCTGTCAAAAGCACCAGGAACAGGCAGGACTTGTGAACATATGATGACACTTCACTTCATATTCCCATTTTTTTCAGTACAGATGGTCCGAGTGAGTGTTTTTCTTAGTACTTGCAAGTACCAATAGTTGAGTTCTAATTTAGAAGTGAATAGATTAAAACAAACTCTTTCTCCTCAGTTAAAGAGCACATCTCCAAATGCTAATCTTCAAGATTTCCAAATGTAACATTACTTCATAAAAATGCATTAGTTCAGAAAACGCATCACTCTAACCTCAGCTTCCTCCTGTCAGAGACTCATCACAGGTCTCTTTCTCCCAGCCTCAAAACTCTGGTTTGAAAACATAACAGATTTGACAACAAATAAAAGATTTCAATCCCACTGTCCCAAGAGAAGGGAGGTGGGAAAGGAAGCACTTCTGGCTCATAGCTGTCACCCATGTCACGAACAGCCAATGTGACAAGCCACCACAAACCTAATGAAAATTGTTTTAACAAACAGCACACCCATTCCCTCAAGCCCCATGGATAAGCACGGTAAGGGTTTGCACTGCACTCAAGACCTTTGCTTTTCCTAACCGATCAACGCAAGTTCAGCCAGATCAATTTAGCTCCAGCTTCCACAGTACACTGAACAAAGCAGTTATATATCCCATCACCGCTCTTCTGTATCCCATTACCACTCTTCTACACCGGACGCAGATAAGCATCAATGCATTTATTTCACAAATCTCACAACCTCTTACTATTTGAAATCATTCTCCTCTTCAATCAATGTCCAAGTTAGATTCCCTCTGCTTCACTTTGCCTTTGGTTGCACATGTCAAGTTACATTCTGTCCTTGAAGGACAGTGATTGAAAATAATCTGAAATGAAATCCCCTATATAATTTCTACCCATGGGCTTTTGACAGGAAAGCACACCCAAATAAATTCCCATTGGTAAGACTGTGTATTGCCAGACTGAAAATCACCATGCAGGAAAACCTCGGTCTCCTTTCTTACATGGGTGGACGTTCTCACCATTTGTCTTCTAAAGCAATTTGTCAGGATACTGACTACCATAATCTCCTCTCACATGAATATTCACAACAGATCCAGGTACTTGATCAAATACAGAGCAAGGAATGGCAAAAAAGAAAGGACGGACAATTATAAAGAGGATAGGGTACCATTCAGTCATGAATGTATGCCAAGTTCAAAAAATCTCCAGTATGGAGCAGGCTTTTGCTTAATAAAAAGTACAAACACAAATAATAATTAATTATTATTTTGGGGTAGGATATTTACAAATGCAGTTTTCCACGTCCAGCAGATATATGGTCATCTTTGGACCATGAAGTTAGATTGAGCTCACCCTCCATTATAAAGTGCCCTGTATTTGCAGGTGCTGATAGATGGTCATTCGGAAATGTGTTTGGAAAAGCAGCTATCAGTCACAATCAATACACTGCTTGAAAAAACCACGACAAATCTTAATATTTCTAATTGGAAAACTGATAGCAATCTGACCTAATAAGTATTTTAGCAAAAATCCTACAATAACAATACAGCAAAAGAGTGGTGATGTTACTTACTATTTAGCTTACAGAATGCACAGTTCTTGCATTGAAAGATTACGAAAATGGGTGCACATATGAAGAAGGCAGAAAAAAACCTCTGGGAAGATAAAGAAGCTAGGGTAATACAAAACTGCCCAAATCAGCCCCTTTAGCTGGTCTTAATATACATTTTACAGTTGTTTAGTTAGCTTACTGATGCCATTTCTTAGCCCTCACATGTGGAACAGATGGGATGCAGCTCTCTGATCTTTAAATTAAAGAACAGGCAACCTCACACTGAAGAAGCTTTTAATCATCCAGGACACACAGTCCACTACCTTCAGAGTTTTAATTCAGTGACATAATTCCATGGTGAGATCAGACAAAGAAAGGAAAATAATGGTATCCCCAAAAGCCCAGATTCTAGTAATCTTCACTACTAGTCACAAGCTGGCAGACAAACTGTAAAACAAATAATGGCGGCAGACAATGAAAATTCTTACCCAAAGAGCTCTCCACTGGCCTTCAAAGATTTCCCAGCAGTCCTGTTATTAGGGTCCCAGGTCCCTGATCTTTCTCTTATTAGTCAATTACAAAAATTCACTTGTCTACACACAGAGGAAGAGTTGTTGTAGGAATGGATTTTACTTCTTAAGCACAGGAAGAAAGAGGCATTCTGATGATTACAATGACAAATTCAAAAATGAATAAAATTAAGTGCCATAATGTAAGTTTACTACAGTACAAATAATAATTCCATAGGAAAATGCACTTTACGTGAGAAATCAGCAACCACTGAATGTTTACTTTTTCCAGGTGGCTTTTACCATTCTGTTCTTAACAGTTTGAAATGGCATTCTCCCCTTCTGCGGTGGACAGCTTCCACTGGTGAATGTGGAGTATCCCGTTTCCTCCTTACAAAAATCTCTCAGTGAAGAAATTCTCACTTCAATAAAGAAACAATGACAAAGGGAATTTAACATTTTCCTAAGTAGGCTTACCTCAGAAAATGTCCAATAATTACAACGTTGGATAATAATCAATAATAATGATGATTTCTCCAAGCCAAGGAAAAACCTTCTTGTCATGTACTTTGTCTGCTTTCATGTAGTTATACCCTGACAGACCCTATTACTACAACGGTCTGGCTGCTCAATATTATTTTTTGCCTTTCTGGGCTATGAAAAAATGTTCTTTATTGTTGACTGTAGCAAAACCACCCTGTGAAGTGTTAAGGTACACACAGAGCCATGCTTCATTCCACCCCTCCCAGAGTTGATAAGAGCCTTCAAGAATTGCAAACATACTTTTAGTTGCTTCATTGCACTAGGTGCAGCTGAACTGAATAGGGGAAAGATTATTTTGGCAAACTACTGTAATGAAATGAACTGATCCAGGATGGTTATGATCCCCTACAGCCAGCCCTAATGAATGCAATCAAAGAAAAGTGCACGTACGTGTGGACAATCCCAGCACGTCTCACATCAGTGAGACAACTTGCACGGCTCTTCTCCACTGGCTCACTGGGAGAAGATCGTGGTCTGTAATTATAACAGCAAATATTACAGCATTATGTGACACTGCTCACATAAGGAGGACAGGGCTGTAAAACAGCAGGTGAGATGTTTGCTCTACAGACTGCTTGACAGAAGGGGAATGTGAGCTAACCTCTGTAAACTGCAGTTCAAAAGCAGTGTGACAAATGGTCTTACGGATATAACACCTAGCATTATTCCAACAATTAAGTTTCCCAGGTAAAGTAGATAAATGCTTGTTTACCCCAGAGTTTAGGAGTATTCTTAAACTCATTTGAGTTGCAGGAGTTAAGATGAAAGCTTATAAACCAGAGGTGACTAGAGCAAAAAATGGAAAAGATGCTGTAGTATTCTTACATGCTTTTCTCCCTCCTATGCACCTCCTTGAAGTGAGGTTACGGCTTTGCACTGAAATCTTGGGAGTGTTGAGACACGAGCAGGGCTGATGAGAGATGACCAGTGGACCAAAATCTTTAAAACTTTATTATGCATTTATTTCAAGCATTCAGTCAGTTTTCTCCTTCCTTCTGCACCTTGAGCACCTACCACTTCCAATTTCTACTCCCCGCCCCATCTCACAAAGCCATTAAAGTTTTTATGAGCTATCAACATGTAAAGAGCTGCTCCAGGGTACCAAGTGCTCTGTAAGTCTAGTAAACTAGACTTACTAGAAAGGCACACACTTGTTTGGCTATATAAAGCTCAAGCTATAGCTTGAGCAAGGGCACATTCCTCTTACGTTGCCTCTGGGCATCTCTGGTCCTGGCTCAGCCGAGTCACTGGACCAGTGAGGTCACTGGACCTCCTGGCCAAGAACAGCTCTACAGTCACACCTAGGAAAGTTCCATACCTTCATTTCATGTATCTTTTACTTCAGATATTTACATTTAGATCTTGCTCTGGATTCTCCAGATCCTGACTCACAGAGGAAAGCACTTAGACCTCAATAGGAAGCAGCCTGCTGAGTGATGTACAGGGAAAGGGCTGGACTCGCATACATAAATAAATTCCAAGTCACCTCCCTGAAGGGAAAGAAGAACTTAACTAGTGTAAATGCAAAGACTGAGACTACTTAAAGCACACTCAAAGCAAGCTAAGGTTTGATCCCTTTTTGGCAGTGTTTTTTCTTTATTTGGTTGTTTTTCTTTAAAGCTGGCAGAATGACAACCCCAGAACAGCTGGTTTTTTGTAAGGGCTGGTATGTCAGGAAACCTAGCCCAAATGACCCCAAGTCTCAAAGACTGATTTCACCCTTTGCTCTCATAAAGTACAATAAACTTCAGGGCAATCTGAGTTTGCACTTAGATCTTGGAGCACATAGATGTGCTGACCATAAACCAGAAAGGAATCCCCAAGTGCAAGTACAGCAGAGCTAGTCCCATAATGCTTAAAAAGATATTACTGTGGTAGGGAAAAGAATTTGAAGGAGTTGAAAAGGGTTGAAGAAGTATAAAAATCCCCTAACACCATACCTCTTCAAGACAACTTTTGCTTTCCTTGTAATTTAATCAAAATTTCAGTTGTTTCTTTGGGGGAGACAGTCACACAGGCCTTGTACACATACCTGTAATCACCCTTAGGTTGTACAGAGAGCTACAGTTTACAGGGAAGCCTTCAGTATAGCTTTTTTTTTGCACTCAAATTATTTTTAAAAGATACATAGTTGGACTATAAGCAAGAGGACGGAAAAATTAGAGATCTGGAAAAGATGAGGTCAAAGGGCTGATAGCTCTCAGCGTGATTTTCCATATATGCAAAATGTAGACTTGGCATTTTGTAAACAATAATAAAGGAGAAGATCCAAAGGGACGTGAAGGAAATTGCAGCGTTGAGAGGCTGTGAGGCTCAGTCATTACAGACAGACAGACGGGAACTGCAGTCACCAGGAGCCTAATTGGGACTTGAGTCAGCTTAAAATTAACTGTTGCATCTTTTTGGCTTGCTGGGTACGGTTTGATCCAGATCAGCTTTGGGATCAGGCTCAGAATGTGGCTGTCACAAGGGGGAGGTGTCTGGATGGCTCCACACCGCAGCAGTGGAGGACAGTGGGAGGGCTCTTTACGTGAGAAAAAGGTTGCTGTGAGGTGGGCACACCTACATTCTTGAATGCGCGCAACCCCAAACACTAATCTCACCAACATCAAATAAGATGATGCATTTATTTAAAGCTGAGTGCTTGCATAAACACTTCCCTGAGCTCCAGGGAAAAAGTGCAGGAGACCAAGAAGCTGCAAAAAGTGAACCAAGGACAGCAAAAAATCCCAGAGAAGATGAAAAGTTCACAAGCCACAGGAACAGACAAACTTTCCCAGGGAGGGAACAGCTCTTCCTTTCCCCAGAGGACACTTGTTTTGCTTATCTGAGAGTTTTGTTGTGTGCTTTCAGCTGTCTGCATGTTTGGGGACTTGTTTTCATTAATTTTTGAAGTGAGAGACTTTTAGGTTTCCTGGTTTCATTTTTTTTAAGGTCTCCAACTGAGTTTTTTCCTTATGTAAATGAGACCTTACTTGTAAAATATCCCTTTTTCATCAGAAATAACTAACTTTGGAAACAGGATTGTTTTTGTAACCAGGTGGGGTCCCACCCATCTGCACTCAGCATTATTCACACTGGCTCTCATCCAGGATTTTCCCCAAGACTCTTCAGGGTGGATTTCATTCCTATTAAGCTCAAAACAAAATGCCATGGCCTGACCTAGCCTCCATCTCCTGTCAGCTCTCCTTGTTCTTCCTGCAGGACCCACCAGGACCCATTATCCCCTGTCCAAGGAGGCTCACAGCTTTTCATGGTCCTAATAGCAAACACATGGTGCAGATAGCAAGCTTGGGCAAGGAGAAGAGTTCTGTATATTCCCAGAAGCTCCTCAACCTGAATACTTTTTCTCCCCCCAAGAAGATATTTTGATTTGCAAAGGATATTCTTTGATAACGTATTTCAACAGAGCTGAAAATCAGTCAGCTCCTAACATTTTCAGGTATTTCTTTTCTTCTGTCTGTATCTCCTACAGCCACTGACAACATCCAGTAAGTATTTCACTCTATTCCTTAGCACGGACTTGGCTTACAAGAATAAATCCCACTCTCCACAAGGGCAATTTCTTTCAGTTTGATCTATGTTAAGCCCCAGCAGCAGAACAGCATCAAAGAGTGGCCCCTCTGCAGCTCAGCTCCTGGCTGTCCCTGCCCTGGTGACACTCAGCAGCCCTGCTTCTCCTTATCTAACGACTCTGCCTTTTACATTATCTATCTTATTTTCAGCTCCTGCCAGTTTATCATTTCCTCATTGCAGCCCACCCTGCTCGCAGAGCTAAAATGATGTTTTTTTGTTCAGCCTCCGCCAGCAGCAGGCAGTCAGCTGGGTTGCTGTGTGCTCATGAAGCAGGAGCCCCTGAACATCGACACAGGACTCAGCTCCCAGGGCCAATTCCCGCTGGCAGCTTCCCCTCTCCTCTTCATCCTCCTGCTGGAACAGGCCCACCTATGGCTTTGGCCTCTTAAAACCACTCTGCTGAGTAGCCACACAGCTGCAGTGCCTGGTGGCTGGAGCTCGTGGTCCAGCATTTCAGCCCTCTCCCAGCTCAGGCAGAGATGCTGGGCTGTAACCCGGGGCCTGGCACTGGCTCAACAGCGAGGACAGGCACCGCTGGCACCCAAGGACGTCTGTCTGTCAAACCCTTCTCCTCAGCTGCCAAAACCCTCAGGGACAGCCCCGGCGTTTGAAGACAGATGACACACAGCATCATTTTGGGCAGGCTCCTTTCCACTTGGGTTTGCTGGTCTCTAGGGCAGGGGCTGAGAGCTGCAGCCACTGCCCTGCCCAGGGTCAGCTCTGCAGCTGGGGCAATAAAACCTGTCAAACTGACACAGCACACACAGAGGAAAACCATGAAAGTCATTCTTTCCATAGCCAGCTAGCCAATTCACGTGCTTTTTTTTCCTAACAGAGTAGATAACCACTTTGCTAAATGTATTTCACATTTTATGAGCATTTTCCTTGCACCTGCTATTGCACATTTCTTACGGCATTTCAAGCTTCCTTGCTCAAACTGGGTACCAAGGTAGCTTATGCCATGAATTGGATGCTTAAAAACCACAAAAATTATAGATCATGTCCTGCTCTTGGCCATCAACATTACCAGTTTGCAGCTCAGAGTCTTAACCTTTTAATTTATAGCATAACAGTAAATATTTATCTATATATTACCAATCAGCCATTTTTCTCAGGAAACGCATGTGACAAAGGCAACTCTAATACATATCACCTATACATACACACACCCTCTCTATATCTATCTATACCCATCCACATAGACATCTGTATATATCACATATGCATGCAAACATGCCCATGAAGGAAGTTAGAACTACACACCAGCAATTCTGCCTGTCCCCATTGCTTCTTGCTTTCCCACCTACCTGTTGGCTAGGACTTTGCCTGCAAGGAAGCCAGGCATGTAGTGACAGCCTAACACTGTCCTGAGCCCTAGCAATTAGGGCAAGAAAGTGTACTTACTGCAGATGGCATGCAAAGAAGAGCAAAGGAATCTGAAAAAGGCAACGAACTTGGTGTAACAATGAAAAAACTCTGAGAATACAAAATGTTGTAAATTTCAGTAAAACACCAAAACATGACTGAGGTCAGTAGGAAAAAGTAAACAAGCAAACACAAAGCAAACAAACAGAACACAGGGTGTTAACTTTTTGCATGCTTAAAAGTGGGATGTTGCATCTGGTCGGCTGACCTTGGCTACTACATTATAAACTTGCCTCCGAAAGAGCCCTGGAGCAGCCTGCGAAGGCACACACATTCCCACAAAAAATAGCAAACTGCTTAATCTGAGGAAGCTACATTATTTCATATAAGAATCAGATAAGTCTGAAAACACTTCTTTATTCCTTAACATTTAGGTGTGCAGAAAACACCTAAATTAACCTAACTGCATCAACTCCTTAGTAAAAATAATGCTGAAGATCAGAATGAGACCAGAGAGCATCGACTGCGAAAGGCTGAATCTACAATGGCTTGTGAACGATTTGCCAATGCCACTGAGACTTCGTGGAAGTCTCTTCCACTGTTTTACAATCATCATATTTTATTAATCAGCCAAAAAGCACATAACAAAAATGGAAATCTGCCTACAAAGCTGGCACATACAGGAAAAGCTCGCTCTTGGTTGTTTTATTTCAAACAAAACCTACAGTAGCTCTCATTGTTTGTTTGTTTTTCCCCCCAGACTAGACAGCATGTGGCTCATGAGCCACAGTGATAGATGCGATAAAGCTCCTGCCAGATCTGATTGATGGCCGCACTAGGAAATGCTGTGAAGGTCACTCTGTAATTCTCTCTTTGCAGCTGCTCCTGGTAAAAAATGATACAGCAAAATAAAATCTGCATCCGCTAATTGCTAGTAACAAGGAAATTCCCTCCTTACCTTTCCTTCTTTTCCAGTTTTGAACAACAGGAATGCCATAAGCGTGTGTAACCGATGAGAGACCAGATAAGTTTCAGAGATACTTAAACATACTTTAATATTAGTACAAAAAGAAATCCACCCACAGCAACTGGCCAAATATTAACAGAGCCTTTATTCGTTTGAAGACGGTGCATAGTACTTTAGCAGGCAAGTGGCATATTAAAGAGCTTTTACTATTTGCTTCTCTGCAAAACTGAGATAACATACCACTACATATTCTCTGTGGAAAAGTGCTATCTCTGATAATGTGAACACATCAATTAAGCTCCCTTCCCAAAGGCCGTTCATTTCAAACGAACCAAGCAAGTGTGTTCACTAGAAGTGCTACCAGCTCAGGATAAATTCAGCAAGCCAAAACATCAGTCAAGTAGGACACCAAAATCCTGTTTTCCATAAGTGTTTAGATGTGATTAGAACAGTGATAAGAGACTTCGGGGAATTCCCAAACATGATATAATGACATTCTCCTAATGAATAATATATATTTAGTGCAACTCATGGCAATTACCTCACATACACAAAGTGCTGTATTTCTTGGGGATAAAATGCTGTTATCTTTGAGACATCAGTTACATTACAGATTAAACTTGAAACCACTTGTGTACCCTTTTCTGGCACTTATTATTAATGGACAGAAATATTTTTATTCAGCATTTTGTACTCATAAAGAATTTGGCACAATAAGGCTATTACCAACATCTGTCCCAGAGAAAGACTGCCTTTATCACCCAGCTCAAAAATACATGATGGCAGAGAGATTCTGGCAGGAGAAATCCCCCAGTTAGTCAAAAAAATCCCACCATCATGTCACCATGAAAGGAATAAACCACTGATTTTTTTAAAATGTTTACTTCTTTTTCAGTTTAGAAAAGAGATTTTAAGACAGTCCTATGCAGTTTTGCTTATTTTACTGCCAAACATACACAATCAACTTTTAAGATACCACTACATGTAAAGAGCAGTATCTATACAAAATCAAACCTATACAAAAAGTCCTCTTAGGAGCTTCTTTCCTAGATTTCTTGATGGACACTGATAAATTATACAACAGATATTGATTCATCCTTTTCACAGCCTAGTGTATTCTCCCAGGGCAACTCTAAGAGAGGTGACCACCATCAGCTCATTTGGACATTGCAGTGTGTTAAGGGTGCTCAGCACCTTGGGCAGCCAAACCTGACTATGCACCATGGGTCATGAATGACTTTCTGTTAAGGTGGCAGAGGGGCAATGGACAGCAGACAACTCTATTTTTCTGCCATTCAGGTTTTCATTTCTTACCATATCTCTGGAAAACAGGGCTTATGCCCAAAAGTTTCAATTGTTATCTGCTATGAGAAATCCCCCTTTCCACAAACCCTCATTATGTTCCTGCAGTACTACTCATTAACATTACCAGCATGAGCACGCGTTTCATGACCTGGGGAGTCAAGAGTTAACTTTTAATCAGAGACTAAGAGCAACTTCGTTTATACCTAGTATTTTACAGTGCTGTTGCATATGTAATACAAATATAAGACCTTCACATGCACACAGATGGGTAGGTGCAGTCCGACAGCTGCGCTGGTGTAACCCCTGCACACCTCACTCGGGGTCACCCCCGTGCAATTGCAGCTACATGTTTTCCTACTTGGTCATAGTGCTGACAGACTATTCTCAGTATTGCTTTACACAGACACACCCCAAAAAGACATCTAGTATGATATTAAAAACTTAAATTTGCTCTAAAGGCCAGCTTAGGATGCTTCATAGTAGAAAAGCTAACTCCTCCTAAATTTCAGTAGATAACCTCAATAGATGTAGAACAGGAGTACATTCAAGGCTCAGCTTTTTCGGTCCTGGTTCAGAGTTCACAGAAACTCTGTAGTCCTTTCTTGGGCTTCCATTTTTGCATTATTTTTGTCGGGTTTTTTAGTTCAACTGGGAGCCTAAGAACATTTTATATTAGAATATATTAACTTGGAAAAATATCTATGGAGCGTGTAGCACACTCACCTGCCCAGCCCAGGCAGACAGTTCCTGTGTGAGATGAAACACTGAATTGGTCAATAAACTGATGAATCAGAGGAAATTCAGGGTCATACCAGTAGCTAGGTGTCATTCACATGTGAAACAAGTTGTATAACTGGAAGGGATGTATGAACTTTTTGAAAAGCTGACACAGTAGGCTTTAGCATGACTAAAACCATAATAATATAGAGTGAACTATAACTATAAGGGAGTTTGGTAGCCCAAGTCCTTGCAGCCCACCCTCCCACTTCAGCAAGAGATCTCTTGCAAATGAATATAAAACACATCCACTCCTCCTCCTCGCCCCCTCCTCGCAAAACAAAGCACAGCTTTGAACAATGCAGTTACCCAGGCAGGCTCCTGGATATCATGCTGCCATTGACGGATGTATCAGATACGAAACTTTTGAAAATGGACGGAAATTAAATCGGTCGACTCCAGATTGCATAAACCAGCTCTGAACTGCTGGCTCTTTGTCCTGGGGTAATGTCGCAAGGAAGTCTGCAGTGAGCAGCAGGGCAAGACAATTCCTCATCTGACCTTACAGCAGGTTCTCTTTGCACCACTGAAAGGAATAGCACAATTAGTCATATGTGTACCAAATACAGCCTGCCCCCTCTGAGATTTCAGTATTTTTTTTACATCTCTGACAGTATCAATTTTGAGAGCTTCATGAGATTAAAATAAAAAACCTCTCTATTAAGACTGTAAGATTTTAAAACACTGCGAGTGCCTGACCTATTGAAGTGTCTTTGCTTTTTACCCCTCCTTGTTGCCACTGCAAGAAACACTGGAATTTAAACCCCACAGATCTTGCAAATCCCTTCATCTAAAAATCTACCTGAGACCCAGGAACACCACAAAATACTTTAAATTTTGCTGACATATTACCTGGGAAACACCAAATAGCGCAACATATCACCAAAGGCAGTGGATATCTGCTCATTGTTCTGTGTGCAGACTTGTCACTGCGATCACTGGATACCCAGACACACAAAGAAAACTGTAGATGCTTCTTTTCAGAATCTACTTCAAATTCTTCTTAAACCCACCTGGTGCCCTATAGCCCCAGAAAGACAGAATGGCTCTCCCTCCAGCTCTAATGCAGGATTTGCTCCTCTTCCACCCGAGTTCCAAAAAAAAAAAAAAAAAAAAAAAGATTGTTCAAAAGGAGAAAGTAATTGAGCAGCTCTTCCTATGGAAACCACCAGGAGGCATAAGGGATGACTGAAGGGCACGGAGTGCCCATATAGGATAGCGCTGATGGATGGATCCATCTGGCTGCCAAGCTGTTCCCTTGTCCCCCTGCACCTTTCTGGAAAAGCAGAGAAAAAGAACTTCATAATACTGCTATTTTCAGCAACGAATAAAGTGGCCCTGTAACACTCAGAGCAAACAGTGACAGAACACCTGCGAGGGTGAGATACTCATTATGGAAAATACCTCTGAGAGCCGAACCAAACCATGCTGTGCCATTTTTTTTCCCCACAGAACACAACAAAGAACTGAACAAAGAACAGCAGAATCCTTTGGCTTAGGAAGCCCTGGACTGCAGTACAATATTTAATTAGATCTCTCTGGCTTTGAGACATATTAATTTATAGTCAGATCTCAGCTGAAAAGATCAGTCATTGCAAAGGTATGATAAATAAAACAGGCACAGACACACCAAGTCTTTGCATCAAACCAATCATATAGGATCCAGAGGGGAGATTAGCTAAATACTTCTCTGTTCCTGACATCTGTCTTGTCTTGCCTTTCAGAAGCGTGCATTCATTCATCTACACTGTCTTTCTGGGCAGGTGAAAACCTCGGTTTCTGAGGGATGCCTGCCTGAATCCATTCACCTCCTCTGACTCCAGAGCATGTCGATTACAAAGCAACGCCTGCTTTCGTCTGCTTATGTGGCTCTTTTGCTGCCTATTATTTTCCCACTGGCTAAATCTCTGTCAAGTTTCCTGTATTCCCCCCCCCCCCCCGCTCCACAAAACACATAACGCGCGCAGAACCGTCAAAGTTAAAACTGAGTTTCCAAAAAAACCCTCAGTGGAAGAAATCAAAATACGTCGCTGTGAACTTAACGGCCGCCTACCAATCGCAGGCTGCTGTTCAGTGCTAACCTCTCTGTTAAACAGGAAATAAAACGGAGAGGGTCGGATGGGGAAGCCAATGGGACAGATCTGGAAGGATGGTTCTTTTCGCCTTTGCCCTTACTGAATCCAGGTCTGTAACATGATGCAATCTCTCGGCTATGATGAAACGGGTTCAAATGGCTAAGCCTGGAGAGCGACCACCTCTTCCCACCCTAAAAGGCAGAAAATAATGAAATTCCCAGCTGTACAAAGCAGCAGCCCGCCTACCAGGCTGGTGCCTTTCCCAGGGAAGGGATGCGAGTTTCGGGACCGCAAACAGAGCGTTTCAATCCGAAGGATCTCAGACGGATTTCGGCTCTTTCAAAGTCCGGGCACGGGCCGCACCGTGCAGCGATGCCGGGGCCCGGCGGGGAGCCGAGGGGGATGGAGCTGCCGCCGCCTGATGCCCGGGCTCTCTCGCAGCTTTTTCCATGTGCTTCTCCCGGCCTAGAAAACGACCGAAACTACTTCTTTCTTTTAGTGTGTTTTGGTTTTCCCCCAGTAAACTCACAGCTTTGAAGTGCTAGCACAGAGCTGCCTGGAGCAGCAGCGGAGCCTCGCCAGAAAAATCCCCTTTTCCGAATCCAGCCCTTCCCCTCCCTCTTTCTGCCTCCGCTTTTCCCTCCCTGCCCGCCAAGCTCGGGAGAGAGATGCTGCCTGGAGCGAGCGGGGACCGAGCGGGGCCCGTGGAAGCCCTCCTACCTCTCCGGCCGTCCTGCCCGGCACACCGCGGGCTCCGAGCAGCAGCGGGGGCGGACGCAGCTCCGGCCGCGCACCGGAGCTCCCAGCGCGGAGCGCAGCCAGCACCGCGCCGCGCCGGGGGCGGGGAGGTGTGGGGCGGGACTGGGCGGGGAGGAGCTGCCGGCCCGCCCGGTCCCACCGCCCCCGGGCTGCGGGTCCCCCGCCTCGCGGGGAGGGGACAAGGAGAGAGGCGGAGAGAGAGGAACAAAGGCGGCGGGGGGGTAGGGGGGTACGGGGGCTCTGAGGGCGCATTTTACCCCGGACCGGGGCAGGTGACCCCCCTGCGAGGGAGATGCTGGCTGTTCAAACATGAGCTTCCTGCCCCTGACTAAAGCATCTGTGGTGGATGGAGGCTTTTTCCCCGGAGAAACGCTGAAATATTGCGATATCATCACTGGAGCTCCAGTGCTGTCCATCCCCTTCGCATTTCTGCCCATGAGATGCTGTCACTCTGGCATTCAGCTGGGGGTGAATAACCCAAAGCGTGGGACTGGACTATGCTGAGCACGCTGCCATTTACCTAAAACCACAATTTAAGCCCTTTTGTTAAAATGGTGTAAAACCTTGCACAGACCCAACATGGATTTAAAACTGGGTTCTGTCATCCTAGTTTAGCTTGATACAAGCCAGATTTAAATCAAGAGTGCAATGTGAGACAGTTCATGTTGATTAAAGTTTATATTCATTAAAAGTGCCCTCCAAGAGCTTAAAGCAGCTTCAGTTTTTAACAAAATTACAGATTGAACCAGTGCAAACTTCCATACAGACAAGGTGGCTAAACATGTTCCAACCTTGACAAGTTCACATATTTATTTCTCCTCTGTCCATAAAGAAATGGGAAACCTGAAGTCACAGAGGAATGTTCCTGAAAGAGGAACATTAGTTAAGGCAACAATATTTCTTCATCTTTAGTCCAGCTGGGTGTTAGAGCATCTTTTCTTCAACTATAGTAGCTGGATACACAATGTCCTCTTGTGAGAAGTATTTGTGGAGCATTCTGCATGCAAGTTGTTCATCATTCTGCACGAGCTTATGTAGCTTATGTCATTGTACATCTTAGAGTACAAAATTCATTAAGTATCTTTAATTTTGGTGAATAAAATTTGGTTTGATCTGGCCAAGTTTAATGAGGTCTTCTGAACTGTTACATCATCCTGTCATTCCAATAGGGTGATACCCAAAGTAACAGTTTCAACCAGGGAAAATTCTATTTATTCAGCATTTACACTCTGTGACCCGCAAGGATATGCATGAGATCTCTGTAGCCCAAATCAGGAGTGCTGAATTCACAGCCCAATCCTGTCAGGACAAATTATTTAGCCCAAAATCTCACT
Organism: Syrrhaptes paradoxus; assembly: GCA_013400615.1. Classification (NCBI taxonomy): domain Eukaryota; kingdom Metazoa; phylum Chordata; class Aves; order Pterocliformes; family Pteroclidae; genus Syrrhaptes; species Syrrhaptes paradoxus. The sequence goes on along the minus strand of VZTO01016368.1, from coordinate 14,931 downwards.
TTCAGCTGTTCGCTTTCTTGTATGCCTTTGGGTATGGGCAGGGCAGGACTTGTCTACTGGATGAGCTCCTCTGAGAGCAGCAGCCTGCTCCTACCTGCCTTTTTTCATTCCGCTTGTTGGGAGCTGGCAGGAGTGCGGTTTGGAGTCACCAGAAGTAGTGATTTTTCTGGCAATATTAAAGGGCTTAGTTGGCATTGAAAAATTAAACTGTAGCTCCTCTCTTCTCCACAGTTCAATTACTTCCAGCTATTGCAGTCTTAGAGCTACTTGATTTGTATCATGACCTGTAAAACATGATCACTAGAGAACAATCCAAAAGTTTGCTGTAAAAGCACAGTTCTCATCTGCTCTGGCAGTATAATCTGTGCATAGCACCACTGATTTGTATGCTTGCAGTGAGCACTTCCAGGATTTGGTGGCTTTACTGCCTCTGGTTTGATAAACGTTAATGCATGCATTGCATTAACACTTCAGTGTATGGCCTCTGCCTGCCCTAAAACGTTGTGTAGCTCCTCTGCAGTCTGTGAGCAGGGTGCTCGGTTCTAGCAACATTGCAGAGTATTTCTTCCACAGAAATGTCCTGAAGATATTAGGAAGCTGACCAGCAAAGAAACCAAGATGAGAAATAGTCATCACAAGACTGGCAAAAAAATAAGCACTTTATGCCCCATGCCAGATGAGAAAGCAAGATAACAAGGGGTTTGTCCTTAGGCTGTTGGAGAGGTTGGTAAGGACTTCTTGTCTTCTGGTGGTAACTCCACAGGGACTAAAGAATGTGCCATCTATCACAGAGACAAACATCAGACAGTACAAACAGTTCCTCTTGAAGACAAACTCTCTCTGAAGCTGAAGGGCTCAAAAGAACTTTTTTCTTATTCAAATTCTTAGTTTCCACAATGCTGCATTTTAAAACCACATTTTCCCTCTCTCCCCCCTGCCTTTCTGAGTTTGGCCATATGCATTCTATAAGCTACTTCAGCTTCCAAATAGATCTTAGTGATTAAGTGAATTTCTTTCCCATGAGTCTTTAATGACACTATTTAAATTCAAATTCTATTTTATAGAATTAAAAGGAACAGCATATAATTCACCTCAAACACAATATGATCAAAATAAATCAATTGATTACTAAGGAGTTTCTTGCATGGAAGCTGAAGGCACACCATTAGTAGGAAATCTGTGGTTCACAGTAACTGTACGTCATACTTTGCACTCAATAAACTTTTTAAACTAATCATCTTCTAACGTCAAGTAGTAGAAGGCAGATTTGTATAAATCTCCATGTTTGAAACACAAGTCCTCCATGCTTGACAAAGTGCCTTCTAGTTTGAAGTTTAAGACCAAATATCCATGCTATGTTGCAAATATTGTCTTTGTTCTCCACATTTCACATTAAATTCCCACTCTGTCAAGGATAACTTCACTACCACAGGAACAATCTTCACAAGCTTTAGGTACGACTTCATGAAGCTTACTTATAGGGATGCCCTTACCTTCCTGTAATCTTCTTAGTACTGGTTATTGCAAAAAATAAAATAATCAGAAAAAAAAAAAAAAGAAAATAATCAGAGTAGTCCCAGAAGTAAGGTATCCAAGTACAGTTGTTTACAAGGCTGGGACTTTAACCATCAGATAATCCCCTGTGTGTTGAAGGAGAAAAGTCATGACAATTACAGGCCATATTTATTGTTTTTAGGATATGCTTAGAAGAGTTATTATGCATATTTAAAGACTTTTTTTCCCTTGGAAAATCAACATTGGATGAAATATGAGAAACACAGGCATGAGGAAAAAAAATCTCCAACTATTTGTTGTGATTTATGTCTTGTAAGGAACTCCAAGCAATTTGGATTTGGCTCAGTTTAATGTAAAAAGGCAGGAAAACAGTACTACAAGCATTTAAAAGTACGGGTCAGCTTTTAAAGATATATTCAATTCAACTTGAAATCTGCCTTGGACTGAGTCTGTGGCATGAGGACTTGCTAGTTTAAGAGGCCCTAAAATGTCAGCAACAGCCTGGTGAGAAAACAAGTATAAGAAAAGCTATTGGATGATGTAAGTGATGATTGGTATCCCCCACAAGTCTGATGCTTTTCAGTAAGACCTTTCAAGATGCCTCTACAAGAACATGGGGGTTTTTTTCAGTATCTTAAAGTGAAGTCATATCTGTAAGAAAGCCTGTATGTTCTTGTCATTCGGTACCAGGAAGGCTGTCAACACAATCTGCCTCTTTGGGTTTTTTTGGGGGGGCAGAGGGATTTTTGTTGTTAGAGCAGACATAAAAAAGTCTACAATTTGCAAAACATTGCCTTCGTGTAGAGACCAGACACTGCGCAGAAGACACCAGTGTGTTGGGCAGGGGAGATGAAGGCTCCACGAAGCACACCTGTGCCTGCCTCCCACTGTGCCCGACCTCCTGCCTTCACAGCATGTTGGTGTGGGGGGAACGGATGGTCTCTGGGAACAGTGAAAAGCAGGCAAAACTACTGCGCAATCTGGGATGTCAAGAGATGGAGTGACATTACAGTAGTTGCCACTCTCTTCAAAAAGATGGCAGGATTTCAAAAACAGAAGGCAAGTTTACGGCATTTTAGAACAAAAATCTTCTGTTACCTCGAAACTGTTATTTTTCTGTAAGGAAAACATCAGTGTTTCTACAGCTGTCTCAGATGCTTGAGACATTCACAAACTAGGAATAAATGTCTTTTACCCACAGCAGAACGCTCTTGACAGAGGTTTTTCTTTCCTTTCTTATCATATAATGTGATCCTGTTACTGCAGGGTCTATTGTTGTTAATACTCTTAGTAGTCAGCATCTTCCTTATTTTTTTAAAAGAGTATCTTTTTGAACTATCTCTTCAATGAGTTGTTTTTTATTGGGTCCCACATACTTTCCAGGTTTGCTGGGGAAACAAAAAATCATTTTTTACATATACTTTAAAATTTATTTCAGGAGTCTCACAGTGATGAGTATATATGTGTCCCAAAAGGACTTCTTATACAAGTAAAACTTACTTTCATAGAAATGCCATTCACCTTTCTGCATAAAGCAAATTTGAAAAAGTGTGCATCACAGAAACTTCAAGGATTATGCAGCTCACATATAATGCATGAGCCTCTCCTTACTTTCTACACAGATAGGTCTTCTCCTGTATAAAGAAACTCTTCGCAATTATCTTCTCTTCACAGAGATCTAAAATATCTTAAATTAGTTTCTTCATTCCACTGCTAATTGATTTTGAACCAGGGTGAAGGAGTGAATACACATAAAAGGGTGATGTATACTTCACGAAATCTTAATGTAGCTGAAAATGGTTACTTCCCATTCATACTCTTCTGCTTGAGCTAAACATAGACAAACAATCCCTTCTTCTGATTCCAGTCCTAGTAGAAATTTTATATAACCTGACCTTTGCAGTCTTGTGCAGGTAAGATTGCCAGTGATTTCAGTGGGCTTAGCATTTAATGCCTGACATTTTCAAAATGCTATGCTAACATCCTTTCATTAGTTGCACATTAAATCGGCAGCATGACTGAAAAGTAGCTTTACCTTTGTGTAGTACAAGCTTAAGAAAAAAAATCCTAGTCTCATTATTTTTATTTTTATATTAAGGTTGAGCACACTGGCACAAGGTATCCTGTAAGTCTCGGCTCCTTGCCCCTGCTTTCTTTGCATTCATGCAAGACTGGGCCAAACCCAGAATTGTAAGCCCTTCCCTGTCTCTTTTTCCCCTACATTGTTCAACAATGTATGAAACTCTATACCTTCCTTCTCCTTTATCATCAAGATCAGGGAACTGCCAGTTCTTAAACTTATCATCTGTCAAAATAATGCCTGTGTAATTCTGTGGAAAATCTCAACTATTCAGATAAACCCACTGTGTTGTTTTATGATACCGTTACTCCACACTATTTTCTTACAGAAGCACACTTATGTAAGCACTGGAAAATCTACTTCAATTTACTCCTTATTTACACATTATGTACTCTTGAGTTGACTCACTGTGATACAACGTCTCTTTTTTACCTGATTAATTTTCTTATTCCTTCAAGAAAGCTTGGCCATGTTCACTTTTAATGATACTTTCACCAGTAACAAAGCCACACTTCTTCTGCTCCAAAAAAATTCTCAAATTTTTCCCTTTAAGCCAATGAATCAGAGGATTTTGAAAGATGAAGACCTTACTTATGGTTGGGCACCTGATACTTTAATGCTTCCCTTCTGTATAGTGTTTGGAAATCAAGGTCCGATGATGTAAAGTATCGCTGTAAAGTTTGTTTTGCAAGTACTGGGCATTAGAAATTGCTGAATTTCTTACAGTAGAGGTTATGCCATCTTTTATTAAGTGAGATAGGGTTCAAGAAAGTTTTCAGAAATACTTATAATTTCAGAATAATAACAGTATTACCGAACTGATATTAGTATAGAAATACTAATTTAGCCATCTTGTGACATTTCAGCTTCTATTCTGTATTTATATTCTCTCCTGTGCCATTTAAAATTGAATAAAATATTTCAGTAGCCTTTGATTATTATGTTATTTTTATTGCACTATAAAAATAACCAGTTATTACACTTTAAAAAAAGGATTAAGGAAAAAAAATGCAATTTGAACAATTTGGTGCTTATACAATGACTCATAATGTCCTGCAGGCACTTTCATCTATCAAAAACTAGCAGGTGATGAAAAATGTCTAGTATAAAATTGGTAAAATCTGGGGAGCCCAAAGTGTTTATACTCCACATCCTTAACTTGAGAGAATTTTTAAAGTCTGACTAGCAAAATTGTCAAGCGACATGAAGAGTATTAACTTGGTTCCCCAACAGAATTATTCCGGGTCAGAGAGGTGTAAGGAAATCAGACAGACCATTAACAACCTCAATTGTTTAATTTGTTATCAATCATGGTACCTATTTAGTTATAATTTAATAGAAAAACATTATAGATAGTAGTGTAAAAAATAATGACTCATATTCAGAAGCATGTCCACTCAGGGGCTGGGGAAAGAGGGAACCCAACGACTTGTAATAGTGAGACTAGCTCAAGCAGGGCTTCAGTGTAATGTATATTTGTAGTAAACAAAGTCAAAGTCATTCTTACCTTTCTTCTTCCCCTGTAAAAAAAGATGTCATAATGTTTGGCATAAAGTGGTGAATATAAAGCAAATACTGTAATGCCTTTATTCTGTCAGACCTCCTCCTGAATACAAGGTACAATGGGCTAAGAGGAGCTTGCAGGAGAATTATCAAGGGCAAATAAAGGTTTTAATCTTGAAAGAAATTGAAAACATTGCAATTTTTAGTGGCGAGATGAGTCAGAGGATGTAATAAAGAAGTGCAAGTGGAGAAAACAGGTCAACAGCAGATCATTCAGGACACAAACGTAACAAGATTCAGAAACAGAAATCAAGGACATCCAGACTTTTAACAAATGGTAAATACATCTTATCTGAGACAGTAAACGTCTTCCTTTAAAGCCTTGAATCACTACACATTTAGATACGCAAGACACATTTGTCTGCTTTTGGTTTCCTACTGCTCACTCTGGAGCTGCTGCTGTTGGTCAGGCTGGCACGGAAGCACTACTGGATAGTCCCAATGGCTTGAGTGCTGCATAGTTTTGTTCTACCACTTAAAAAATATGGAACCTACCTACTTACAAATACCTGTGTGCATAGCAGTCACAATGTCAAACTCTGAGTGGCAGGAAGAAAATGCACTAAATCATGAAAGTAAAAGCACTTTGAAAAGCACAAAACTACTTACTTCTCTTAGCTATAACTCACAGAGATGGTGGTTGCAAGGAGGGAATAATAACCAGCTGCAATAATAAAACAAACTTCAATTTGCTGTGTGTGCTTCGTTACTAGAGAAGTAAACTATTGGGATCTAATGTTTCAAAGGCACGCATTTTTACTGCGTACCACCTTTTCTAGCATGGCTTTTCACAGAATAGAAAAAACGAGAAGGGATACAAACTGAAAAGGCACGAGCTGCCACCTCCTGTGGGCCTTCGAGGATTTGGCGGTGGTTTGGGTATGAAGAAATGCAGGCCTCCAGTATAATTTTACATGTACAAGAAGGTTGTGGTCTGTCATTGTGATATTAAAGAGTTGTCTTTTTTTCAGATACTTAAGACACCTGAAACCTGGTAGCCATGCCTGTGGCCTCTGAAGCAGTCACATTGGTCAAGGGTCAGTCTAGATCTCAGGGGGCTTGGAAGAACATGACTCTTTTCCTCACATACAAATCAAAGGGGCAGGAGAACCTAAGGACACTCTGAAGCCCATGTGCCATACAGACAGCAATGCCTGGGATCTCACCTAACTCATCTGCAAATAGCAGAACAGCTTTTTTTCCTGCAGATCTGTGAAAGGCTAATAAAATTAATGGTCTGACTTGGTCACACTTGGGAAATGTTAAATAGATTGTTCCTAATGAGGAATGTAAGACAAAGTATCTCTCTTTGTCTGAACTGTATCTTTTCTGTTCATGTAAAACTAGCCTTGTCTCAGAGGGTTATTAGATTCCAGGTAGCTTCTCACAACTATGTGTTTTCATGTTTCTGCAACTCCAGTTTTCTGAGTTCTCCCCTGAACCACAAGGAAAAGAAATAGCAGAAGGTCAGACAAAAATGTCCAGCCTTCTCAGACAGCTATAATGGTAATCTGGCATGCCTGGTTTCCTATCTGGAATTGTTGGTCAGATATTCCTCAGCAACCACAAAAATCCATGTGTTCCTTTGTCTCAAAGACTATGATGATGAAATAAGTTGGCTCTTTCATTGCTGTGTATGAGACATGCCTTTAAAATACATGAGGTGAGAATTAGGTTATACATCAGGGTTGTCACGAACAGCTGAGACATCCAGTTCAGATCCAACTATGAAAATGAAATCTCTGACAGAATTCCCTTGCTTCTTGTACACATATCAAAATAGGTTCCTTCAAGAGCTATATTGATCCTTTCAAGCTGCATATCCATATCCACACTTACCAAAATGCTGAAAGACAGCATTTCCTTAAAAAGAAGACTATGGAACAGTATCTTAATAATTTAAAAAATAATACTATAAAAACAACCAATGATTTATTGAGACTGACAGTTTGTTACTGCCAATGCTGGACCACACTATCAGATGGAATATTCTGGCAAAGATTTATCTCATTACTCTGAAATGCATTTTCCATTTCATAACGCTATTTAAGATTAGCATATGGAACTCTAGAAATAAACCAGAACAATGATTACGAACATTAGTCTTTTTGCATTTAATAAGACACTCCATGTTCCTAAAAGAAGACTACATGACTAAAATTCCAATTTGCAGTTTTTAAATGGGGAAAATATGATAAATTTTCGAAACAGAAATGTTGTATTCTCTGGTATGCCATGTTCTGGTTTATGGAGTTTAGGTGATGTACAGAAAACCTAGCAGTGAAATGAATCACAATACTACTTACCTAATGGTCCTTTTGGGCCCACCAGACCCAAATACACTGGTGCATTTGGCTGGTGCCAAATCCAGCCTGCAATATCATACTGTAAATAAGAATGTAGTTAGGCTAGAAAGCATAACTAAATAGGTTTGTACTCCATTTGACAGTAGATGTTTTAAATACAGACTGATACACCAACATTTATCATCTGAAAACCAGAACAGCTTATTGAGTTATGCCACCTTTGCACAGAACAGACATCTACAGACCATTTCAAACCTTCAGGAAAATGAAATAAAACGAACACACAAGAGTATTTGTTCATCTAACATCAGCAAAGGTTTTGTGTTTGGAAGCCAAAATTCCTTTTTGGTTTTGGCTGGTAGTAGGAATGTAAGTTGATAAACTGACTGTCTTCTAAAACATTTTCGCGTGTTTGGCATCCAATATGCGCCTATTTGGTGAATAGTATAATGAACAAAAAGAATTACTGTTAAGGTGTATTGTGAGGTCTGTGCAATTCCAAGTACCGTCCTGATGGCTTAAGAGTGATTTGGTAACATGGTCTAGGAACTGCCAATTCCACCAACTTGGTAAAATCTGTCTTATTATTTTCACTTACAGGCTGTATGCATAGAATTAATTTCATCTAAGATTAGATAGCTTGCAAGTATACTTCTGCAGCTGGATTAGCTTTCTTTATATTCAGTGGTCAGAAATATGATAGCTACAATTCCCATAACTAGTTTTGAACATTAGGATGTGACTTCAGTGCTTTTTTTTCTCTTCACTGACCATAAAAGGGAGCACAGAAAGACAAACTGACTTGTAAGCAAATATAGATAGATGATGGGGTACCACTCCTAGCTACAGTTGTGCGCTGTGATAAGAACTGATGCTCATGAGCTAAAACGTCTACATGGGGGTATGTAAAACACAAGTTGCATCTGATTTAGCTCAGATGGGACAAGGATCTTCAGGAGACACTTTTAAGGCTGTTGATGTTGTAACAGACTAACTGCCTCAAAACAGCATAAATGGGCCAAACAGAGCTTACACGTTCTTACTGTCTTCACTTGTCATCAGCTCTGCATCTGCATAATACAGTACAGCAGCATGGAGCTTAGGCACCACGTGTTGCTTAGCAATGCACCTTTTCCTTGCAGCACAGGTTGAATCCTACACTGATACAATAGCTGCTGTGGCTAAGCAATTTTCAAATTATTTATGAAGATTCACATTGAACCTGATCTGCACTGGTATATGGGTTTCTTTGATCAACCTGTATTTTTTTAATGCCTTTAATCATCTGATGTCCCAGGAAGATGTAGATGAGAAAAGTCTTCACCAATATCAAACTTCCTCATCATCGTTCTCCAACCAATTTTTCCCCCAGATTTAGATTTTCATAATACCAATGGACCTTGCTAATCACAATTTAGACTGGCACATTGCAGTGCACTGCCAGTTTTCACGTGTAGGCAAAACATAACAAGCCATTCAGAGGTTGCAAAGCGATATGGATGTGGTCTACAGGTGATCAGGAACTCAGTTAAGACTGGCTAATGGTTCTGTACACCGAACATCACCAGTGGAGCAGCTTTTGCTTGGTGAGGTGTGCCAGTTGCTAGATGGATTAAATGATGACGAACTTTACATTCAGAGCTACACTTCACACTCTCCTCACTGAGCAAAACTAATGCAAATTACATATTTTTACCTTAACATTATAGGAAGACCCTATCCAGAGCAGCAGTGAAAGCTAAAAATTATACACACATTAGCAAAGCCATTCAGTTATGTCTTTGTTTTAATGATTTTTTTAAACATTTGTATCATCAGACAAAACATTTAGGTCATGAGAAAATATTTACCTCAAACAGCATGGATTTTGAAAGTTAGTTGGAAGAAGGCGTGTTCAATGCTATGGTTTTTCCAATGCTGAGTCACTTGAAACAGTGTTGTAGTGCATATATTAACCAGTTACTTTAAGGAAATGCAAAAAAGACATAGTGAAGTAGGAAGTGAGTACAAACATTCAAGGCAGTAAAAATGCAGAATACTGACACATGGCTGAAAAAAAATGTACTTTTTTGTAATGCTCTTTTAGTATCACACAAAACTAGCAACTCACTTTAAAACATTCTTTGTCAGCAACCATACTTCTGACCATATGAAATTATTAAATTTAATAGTCTTTCAGCTGGAAGAGATATTAAGGTCTAACGCTCATTAAATGCTTAGATTTTGTTATCTTTCCTCATTATTTAAGATAGTTTCAAGGTAGTGCACCAGTATCACACAGTTTGTTTTTTTTTTAAATTGATTTGTATGGAAACATGCAAACAGTAATGCATGAGGGTTGTATATATTTTGTTATAATTGAATGTATTACTGATAGAGCACACCAAGCTTTTTTTGTTACATTTTATGCTGAACTGTTCCATTTCCACACCTACTGATTGCCGTCACAGTTCTCATGGCTTACTGTGTAAAGCCAGAAAGTGGAGAAAGTACTTACGACATCTATGAATGAAAATAATTCTTTTACAGATAGATGTATCTATCTGTATATAATTAATATTACATGGTATTTTTATCAGCATGAAATGTAAAAAAAAAAAAAAAGTTCTCCAACCACCCCAAAACAGTAGGAAAACACAGTCAACTGGCACAATACACTCTTAAACCAGTTTTGTATAAGGCTTCAGTTTTCCTGATGAGTGGGACTACATTTTTAAGTAGGTCTGCAGACATTTTAGTCACTATAACTGCTTTATGTCATAATATATTCTTAATAAAATAAAAGCTCTTGTGTTGTAATTAAAGATAGCTAGTTACCTTCTAGACAAATATGACCTTCTAGAGAGTAGGCTGTGTTGTAAGCATAAGAAGTAGAATTAAGGTGCTTCCATATTTTTGCTTTCATTTTTAAAAAGTACCACACATAAACAGTTGCAATAATTGCTTGTGGACATGCTTTTCTTTGGCTTTTACCATATTTTGAATAGCATGTGATCCCCACTAGAGAATCTTATATTCATTACTTGCTTGATTTTGTAAAAATTGTGTTGTAAAACTTAATGGAACAAAATGTTGGATGCATTTCCTTTGTCACAGCTACGCTTTTTTTCTTCCTTTCATATCCATTTGCATCAAGCAATAACTGCAAGCAACAATAAATTTAAAGCTAGATTTTTTGCACATTGTAAACTGTGTAGGACCAGGAGTTACTGACAAAACCATCTGGTCATGCAAGATTAGCAAATTCTCTGTATTCCGATGCGTTGCCATCTAATCTGTCCTGTTTCCCCCGACACATACTAACACAATGAAGCTGGACAATGGTTCAACAGCAAGTGCATGTGATAGTTCTGGCAAGACTATTTTTGTTTTGATTAAGCATATGTTTTATCCGGGAGGGGCTAGAAAAGCAGGGCTTTTTTCTTCAGGTCATTCCGCTTCCAAAGTGCCAGACGATCAAATTCCTCAATGCTCATTTTGAAGACTTCCTGGAATTCTTCAGGGGACAAATGCCTCTTGAAAATGAAAATACAAAAAGTATCATTAAGCTCTTCTGTGCACAGGAATATTTCTGCCCTTCCTAAGTTTTAAAACACACCACAAAATAATGCATTAGGATGTGCATTTAAATTCCCAAATTAGTTATGGAAAAAGACTGCATCAAAACCAAATGAGCTCAGAGTAGTTGGGAAATGAAATTATTAATGGCAGTAGTAACTTTTAAAAAAAAAACTCTTTTCAATATAGTTCCAACTGAGCAGAAGCTGTGGTCTTAGGGAAAAAGATGTGTTTATACATGGTGCTTGATGACAGAGCATGCTAAGACAAATTTAATCTGTTCCAGGACTTTAAAAAGATTGATAACAATGTAATTTCAGAGTTGGATTTGCTTTGCCTTGATCTTTAATGAGAGCACTGGACACCACACTGGTCCACTAATAGCAGCCTTATTACAAGGAGAGAGCACACTGCTGAATTCTTAAACCCAAAAAGATCTTATCCGTGGGGATAGACTTATATCAGAAGTCCAAGTTGGATAAAGTTGTTTTGCTTCAAATGCCAAGAGCTACACTTCTATTTGATGTTTTCATTATTCAACTTAAAAAAGAAAGGGGGGAGAGAGAAAAAGGGGAGAATACCAACATAAAGAATTGGAAGGAATTGCCTAACAATTGTTAGAATACACATAGAAAAAGCAGAAAATATAAATGGGTGAATTAGAAATGGATATCACACACAATTCTTCTGATAATTGTGGACTAACTCTTGTTCAAGTATTTCATTAGTATCAGTTATGGTTCTCTGTTTCAGATGTGTTAAGCACACACAGTCTAAAAGGGGCAGATTCAGTGCAAAAACAATTACAAATTGCAATTTTTAAACATGTACTCTCCTCTTCCACAAAGATTTCCTTGAAATCTGGGACCAGTACTGCAATCTAACCCTCTCCTCCCCAATTTCAGTTGAAGTTCCCCAGGCACAGCTCTCCCTCCAGGCAGCCCTATCCTGAGCACCTCGGCACCTGCTGAAGCACCATCTGCATCTAAAAATGAGGTCCCCCAAAGTTTCTAAGGGCAAGAAATGCTTGGACGTGCCTCATACAGCAGAATCAGGCTCACCACACATTAGATAACTGTGTTATTTCAAGGGAAGGATGTCAGCCCTTCCATGTCCCTGCCTCCCAGTCGCAGGGTTTCCCAGGAGGTGAAAATCCTGGGTTCCATGTCCTTGTCACTTGGAGGAGTCTCAAAGCTGCCATCTAGTCCACATCACTCACTCTCAAGATGCATGCCAGCAAGCCAGCCAGCAGGGTAATTTTAAAGGAGAGATGTAGCTCACAAATGTGAATAATGCTGCCTGCAAATGCCGAGTGTGCGATGCTGAAGGTAGGTGGGAGTATAGCACTCCCCAGAGGCAGGGGAGCCACTGCATCCTTTAGACTTTGTTTTTCTGGTCATTCAAATAAGAGCAAGGTTGTCCATCACTTGAATCAGGTTCCAGCATTGTGTGGAACAGTGTTTGCCACTATTAGCCAAAATGGCAGAAGGGAGCACGCTAACATGTCCTGGTAATCCCACAATGGTTTACCTGACCAGGATGGACACAGACACATTGACCTACCTTATAAAGCTGATTTTTTGGACAAATTTGAAAGCTAAATTTTACTTTCCACTTACTAACAATGCATTTATCTTTGCAATGTAAATTACTCAAGGAAAATTAATGAAACTGTTTATAAGAAACCGCTATATTTAATTACCTTGAATGGTCATTATGGGCCCTTGTGGTTTCTTAAAAAAGGACAGCCTTGGGTTTTTTCCCTTGAGATTCCACATATTCAGAACAACAGTGACTAAGAGTTTGGAACTGAGCCTTCATTTTTCATTTGACCAATGATAGCAACCCACCATAAGCACTATGGGTAGCATGGAACAAACACGCCATGCATATTTGGCAAAGGAGATCCTGTTTCACATGGAAATGAGCAACATCTGACAATGTATTTTAGAAACAATCTCTCACTGACAGAATTTAATTCTATTGGGTTTGTAAAGAAAAAGTAGCTTCTCTCTGCATTGATTTTTTTTTTTTTATTTTCCTGGTAATCCAGTGGACAAATGTGAGCAACTTCTCACAGCAAGGAATATGTCTGTAAATTGTGAGATTGAAAAAGCAGTCTGGATGAGCAAAGCATATTGTATTTTATTTCATCTTGCTTTTGAGATTGTGGATAAGATTTGAAATGTCTCCTCAGTCGGGAGAAAGCAGTGACAAACTGTAGTTCATACTCAAAGAGAAAATCAGAAAGCCTGCACCCTGCAGGTAAACCCACTTTGCCAATCATCCAAAACCATAGGAAATGTAANACTCGCTGCATTTCCCCTACCAACAAAGCTTGCCACCAACCTCAGCACAAGCTCTGCAATTCCTCCTTTCCTCTCCAAGGCTGTGCTTTGCCATTTATCATTTTGCTTTGCCCTCAGGCTCAGCAAGCTTTCAGTCCACATGCATCTACCCAAGCCAGTGTGAACTAGATGTGTGCTCTGATCCATCTGTATCCAGATGACATCAGCTTCATGCACTCATTTTCTAATTACACTGAAGTTTTGTTTTGCACCAGCACCATTTTTTTTTGCTCGCACGTTCTCAGTTGTGCCACCTGGTCCAAGAACTACTGAGATGAAAAGTCTCAGCTGCCCAGGGATACAGAGATTGAGATGGGGAAAGCATGAGCTCACTTATTTCCACTCCCATTCCACTAGACAGTTTCTTTGCTTTTAATTTTCCTCCACATACTGTCCCTCATCTCAAGGACTAACAACCAGACTGCAATATCAGCAAAGTTTCTTACTCCATCCATGCATTATCCACATGCAAAATTAATTCTAGAAGAAGGGAACACTTCCCCTTTGGTCTGAACCCTCTCTGAGGACACCAGTCTGTGCCCACTATAGCATAATTTTTACTGCTTTCCCTGCATCTCAGAAACTTTCACCATCCCTTTCTTAAGCATCAAGGGCTCTAGCTTTGGGACTGACCCTAGAAACAGCACTGATTAAAGTTCTGTCTGCAAATTTTGGAATAAATGTTGATCCCAGAAAGATGTCATCAAACTGGCAAAGCTTCAGATAAAAGTAACAAAAGTAATCACGGGTTGATAAAAGTAACAAAAGTAATCATGGGTTGCACAGTTTGATTTATGAGGAAAGTCTAAAAGGCCTAAGTATGTATAAGCTTAGCCAAATGGTGACTAAGGGAAAATATGGTAAATGTCTACATGTATTTGAAGGGCCTAAACACCATGGGAACAGGCCAGTGTGGGAATTTATGTTCATACTTTTCTTTGTATGCACGATGTTAAATTTTGTCTGCACTATTGTTGGAACTTTCTTAAAACTTATAGCTTTAAGACCTAGAGCTCTTTCCAAAGAAAGACTGAGAAAATGCACCACTAAGAAATCTTAGATTGATTTCTCTTTCTTCTCAGCTATTTGAATATTAATTTTTCTTAACTGAAGCATTACCTTGTCTCACTAGTCAAACAAAAGAAGAGAAATTGAAAATTATGTGTAGGGAATAGGGAGGATATTCATCTTCAGGTACGAGATAAGATGTGTGTGTAAGGCTATGCTTTACAAAGCCAACAACATGATTTCCTTTTCTTTTCTACCCCCTTCTTTTTTTTATGATTGGATCAGCTTAAAATATCCAGCTATGTTAATAGTGCATCACTGGGCCATTAAATGAATGGCCCAACTTATTAGCAAAAGTAACATTCATTCCTTTTTTTTACTAGTGTTGGCCTTGTTTACATAGGAAGTCTGTGTGTTTTACAGTGTGCTAGTAACCAATTCTTAATTCCCTTTGTGACAATTTGGCCATATTTAGGCAGCTTAAGTCTATCTACTTCTCTGCTGCATCAACAGCATAACTGGGCATGTTGCAGACACCGAGGAGAGGACACAG
>VZTO01016363.1:0-16033 GCA_013400615.1 Syrrhaptes paradoxus | reverse complement strand
GCTTTCTCTTGTATTTTGTTGAGGTCCTTGGGGCAGGCTGCCAGGGTAGAATCCAAGATTATTGCTTCTGTGATTGTTCTGCTCTTCAGCCAGTACAAAGACATCTTGATATGCTTGAGTCCCAGTCCCAGGGCTGAGATTGTAGGCTTTCCGAAAAAGGAAGAGGTATTTACAGCTGGAGATTGTGTACTTTTCTAGGTTTCCGTCTTTTTCTGCTCTCCTAGGGGAAAGACATTACACTCTTAGACATGTAGGGGGGAAAAAAAGTCATAAGCTTAGTGTCTTGGAAAATGAATCATATGAAAAAGTTATTAAAATAGAGATGGGGAAAGAACCAAGAACAAGAACACTTGAGGTAGATATCTTACGTGGAATAATTAAGAATCAAACTTACTTGACATTTTAAATTTTTTTTTTCGATTTCTCATCTGTTTTTCATGAGAAAGCATAATTCTAACACAACGCAAACATAGGTTTTCAAGATGTGTGCATAAATAAATTGGAAGGAAAGCCTCTACTTTCATGAGACTTTGTGATGTAAATTTTATTAGAATGACTAAATTAAGTGTTAATGAAATTTAGAAGATAACATAAAGTTTTTAATGTTTAAATAGCTTTGCCCTCTGACCCTATCTAGTGGCACTGGAGGGAAAGGTCCCTCATGCAGGAGTGTAGTGCTTTTGTGCAAGTTTCTTTTACAGTCTTGAGAAATGCTCATTATCTCCTAATCACAGTTTTAACATCTGCTTTCTATTATTCCATAGGTTTTTTGGGTTACCCTAAATTCTGAAGCGTTGTACAAAATAATGAATGAGTATAAATATCTAGCAGTATTATTAATAAATATTTGTTTTTTCATTTGTTTGGGGTTCGAGGATTTTTTGGGGATTATACAGTTGTTAACTCCAGTTGTTGAGGCATTTATTATCGTATCTAATATTTACCAAATAATTATTCATAATATTAAATCCATATTTATGGAGGATGGCATTTATGCATTTGCTCCAGTATTGTTCAGAACCCCTCATTTAAGTTGGAGAATATTAAGTACAATATATAAACATACCTATTTGAAAATGAAAACACTTTGATGACCACAGGTCATACGTATTTGCACGGTTAGGCCCATCCTGTGAAATTCTGATCAAACTGAAGACAGCGCACTAGTGAAGAAACTCTGCAGATGTCAAGCCTGTATCTCCTCTCCTGCACCTTGAGTTCTTATGCAAAAATGTATAAAATTAAAAATCAGTAGTATTTTTTGCTCATGGTATTCCTGTTGCTATCATCTTCCAGAACCTCATTCACTCTTTTAATTTCTGGTCTACATGTATTCCGGTTTATAGCTGTTCTTATGCTGAGAAGGACCTTGTAGTCCTTCAGTAATCATCTCCTTACTCTGTACTTGCAATGGCAAATAAGCCAAAGAATTTCAGAATTCCTCCTTTCAAGACAGGGATATCTACCTATGTCGTCATCATCATTTCAACCTGCGTCTCTCTTGAATATACCAGGCCAATATCCAGTATATCAGATGAAGTCTTAACTTTTGCCTTGTATCAGTGAAAATGCATTTTAAATTTTTGTTTACATTTGTTTTTACAGTTGATTCACTCTAGGTTGTAATTGTCTTCCTGTGACCAATACCTCTCTTTCTTCTAAGAATTATTATTTAGTAAAAATGAATATTATTAAGTGTTATTAATTAGTAAAAAATAAAATTTTTTATTTTATGTTGTTAAATACCATTCGATTTTTGCCAGCCCAGTGACTCATATAATCTGATTATTCCCATTTAATGTTCTGTTTTTCTGTGTGATAAGCCCATTGTGTCATCAAAAGCTTCTAATGCAAGTCTCCTATGTTTTGTGCCAACTTCATTGATGACAGTGTTAACAGCATCCAGAACAAAACTAGAATATCAGCACTAGCATCAATCAACCTGACGTTAAGACCTTTCATCCTCCCTATAAGCCAGATGCATATTAAGTTATAGTTTTCATATTTCCAAATTCTTTTTAGCAAGTAATTCTTTAGCATTTAGTATATATAATGCTTCACTGAGCTCAAAATAGCTTAGATTTTCTTTTTTTCCTCTGTTTATATGGGGTTTTTTAACACCAAAGAAGATTTTGAGGGCAGTATGCTATAGCTTCAATAAACTAATGTTGCATAAGTAAACTAATATTGCATTTTATTCCATAGTCCATTTATTTGTATTACTTTGTTTTGTCTTTCAAATGTGTGCCAAAAAGTTCCATCATTTTAATGTGTGACTAATTGCCTGGATCATTCCTCCCTTTACTTGGAAGCAATGCCATTCCAATTCAACCTACATGTGATTTCCTTTGCCATTTCATTCAAAACTGACCAACTTTGGCACATTAAGTTTTTGAGTGTTGTTTCTGTTATGAATATGCTAATTCCCATTGACAGTCTTTGTTCAATGTCATTGTTCTTACGGAAAATTAAGGCAAAATATTCATTTAGGGATGGCTATGCTTAGACAGTCTCTGATATCTACCCATTCATCATAGACTTCCCACTTCTTTCTGTATTCTTTTTTTTCTATTCATACAGTTGTAGAAGTCATAAAAATGGTAACTTTGACTTTCTTTTTAAGAGAGACTGGGGACAGGGACAAACAAAAGCAGTGTTAATAGGACCAGTACATTTAAGGAGTAATAGAAACCTCGGTAGAGAGCTTCAGTGATCTCCAGTCCTTGGAACTACTGTCTAATGCCTGGGTTTTCCCAGACGAAGACCTTTGAAAATATCATGTGCAACTCAGTAGAGTAATACTTGTGCTCATGTCATGAGATAAATATATGGTATGTCATCTTTCCTTACATGTGTCTTCTAAACATTCATAAAAGTTAAAATCTTAAATGACTTTCACGCTCTACAAAAAAAAAAAAAAAACGTCAAGGAAGAGGAACTTTTTCATTTGTGGCAAAGTCTAAATCTCTGGCTCCAGCCTCAGTGGTATAGCACCAGTTAGTGCATACATTAGATTTGTAGCTTATCCCAGTGAATGTGACAAAAATACTGCCACAATTAGGTTATCTCGTAGGTGGTGGCAGATAGATCAAAAAGGCAATTTCTTCAGCTGGTGTAAAACAACTGGCAAAGTTGATCTACCTGAGCTCAAAACCTATAAACTGAACTACTTTACTCTGTAGGTCCTTTTAATTTAGTTTGAAGTTGTGCTCTGATTCTTCTTTAAATAAACGAAGTACTTCAGCTCCCTAAATTGCCTAGCTATCACTATTTTCTGATTTGTATGCACACAAATAATATAAATACTTTTTTTTTTTGCATTTTTAGACATAAACACTTTGTCCACTAGTATTCAGAAGTATATCAGAAATGTATTAGGCTCCTAATCATGCTAGTAGAGACCATTTTACATTACATTCTTTATTTTATCACAGTTCAAAACAAACCCACATGTGAAGAAAATTATTTTGGTTGTCCTAGTGGAAGATGTATTCTGACCACCTGGCTTTGTGATGGGCAGAAAGACTGTGAGGATGGAGTAGATGAGTTGCACTGTGGTGAGCATATTTTGTCTCATTTGTATTTTTCTGTAATCATGAATGTACTTTGAAAATGGAAGGAAGTGTGCATTTATATCTCAGATTGAATCTACAGCTATATGAAAATGTCTTTAATACTGCGTTTTCAGATTCAGCTCTCTAATACTTCATGCTGCCAATATTTTAAACCCTGTCTCATGCCAGAATGAAAACCCCATCATTTTTTTTCCTGAAGATATGTTTGTGTACGGACTTTTCTATTGCTTTAGTATTTAAAAAGTTCACGTAATTCCTCATTAGGACAGTTTTACAGACAGAATCAGGTTGTATTAGTGTCTTGTGACCCCAGCACAAAGTAACCAAAATAGACCTTTATGACATAAAATCATACATTTCTTTTCATTAGAGGCCATACAGATATGAGTATTTAAAGTAACAGCGAAAGTGTGTGAATAAAATGCAGCATAAACTGTGAACCTGGTTAAGGATCCATTCCATCTTGGATCTTCTAAAAGTCTTAAACTCTACCTAATTGATGAGCAATGCAGGTTAGTTTTGCTTGTAGTGAGAGCTGGACTTTTAACTTAAATTTTTATGGATAAATTGAACAGATTATTTCTGTAATTAAATTGTAGCAGAAGAGCAAAAGCAAGTTTTCCTATTCCCTTTTTAAATAAAACCTGAAATGTGTATATTCTTTTTTATTTTTTTTTTTTTTGCTTTACTATTTAACATGACTGAAAGTTATACGTTATTTTCTTCATGACCCAGATTCCATTAACATGCTTCCATGTTTTGTTTGCAGTTTACATTATCTTATAACTTCAAAATTAGAAACAGAGTTTAGTCAATTCTTTTTTCCATACTTATTGCTCTTACCCATTTTGAGGTAATTGTTACAATACTCTACTTTTAAATTCAGGTTGCATTACCTAAGATTCTTTTTATTGTTAATGCTAAAATTTCTTGTCATCAGTTAAAAAAAAATACATTTTATTCTTAAAGAAGTCTGGGAAAAGTGGATGATTTGAAGTTTTTAGAAAAGGTCATAATAGTGCACTTATTTAGAACAGTTGTGCAGACTGGTTTTGAAATGAAGAAGCATGCCGTTGTTTTCAATATATACATAAGTATTAAATGGGACAGCAGAATGTCAACACGCAGGATTTTTTCTTATGAGAAAAAAGAGCAGGAAATCTTTTAAAATGCAATTAAGTATTGCAGTACCAAGAAGAATGCAGTGTTGGAAAATTTGGACTGTGCCTTTTCTCCCCTAATACAGTTCACTATGGTTATAACATCCATGTGAAATACATAAACCAGATGTATGTTTTTAAAGTGCTTGTCCTCATCCCACTAGCAAAATGCTTAAAAATATTAGAATGTGAGTGCTTTGAATGTTTTACTTTTTATTTATTTAAATAAATAAATGTATTCATGAATACAGACTCTTTAGACAAACTGGTAACCTGCTGACTTCCAAGACTAGGATTACACTCTGTTTGACATTTTTAATACACTAGACTGGGAGGAGGTGTGGAGATTCCTAAACCATGCTAGAAAATACAGGGAAGACAGTGCTGTTGTGAACCTAACAAATGCAGTGACCGGTGTCATTCTTAGATTCATCTTGTTCCTGGAATCAATTTGCTTGCTCTGCAAACAAATGCATCTCTAAGCAATGGACTTGTGATGGTGAGGATGACTGTGGAGATGGTTTAGATGAGAGTGATGCTATTTGTGGTAAGTAGACTCATTTTAGTTCTGTAATATATCATCATACATACTGAAAGAGACTAAGTTACCCAAGAAGGTGGTGGAAAGGGAACAAGTACAGCATCTCCCAAGAGCATGTGCTTTAAGGATACAATATTGGAGGATATCCTCCTCCAGTCCTCTCCAACCAGCAGCTAGATGCCTTTATATGATTTGTGTGCAGTCTGTCAGTGAAGATAGGAATGGCATGCCCGCATGGGCAGAAGGAGAACCAAACCCTTCTCCATTTCCCATCCTTGAGGTAAAACCCCCGTGTCGCTATTTGAATCTTACATTTCAGTGGTAGGTGCCTGAAGATTCTAAAGTTGTTGCCCCCCCCCCCCCCCCCCGTTCTATCGCCTATTCCTTTTAAGCTTTTGTATATACAGTCATAAGCATTATTGCATAATATTCTTCTCAAAATTCCCAAACCTGAAAATTCCATAAGGAATTGGAAAATTTTCCTTTCATTCTGTGTATCATTTGACTGCAAGTGTGTTACTGAATTATTTTTGAAAGAAAATCGCATTGTGTCAAGTCATACTGTCACAATTTCAGGAGGTAGATCTGAATTGCAAGAAGAAAAGAGATCAAGATGACTTCAGATTTTTTCAGTCTTACAAAATCAATATTTATTTAACATGAAGCTAAACTTCAGAAGTATCAAAAAAATGGCAAATGAGTATCAGTAAATAAAAGTTGTCCTCTCACATAAATAGTACCGAAAAAAAATTTTTACTATTTTATTAATTACTAATTAAAATTAGTAGAAACTATAATCTCCTTTTTAGTGAAATGTATTTAACTTATCTAAGGGAATACATTAATTGATGAGTAACATGAAAGTTTACTCCCAATCAGGGTAAAATAAATCCTGGTTTAAAATATTCTTATCTGGAGAAAAGCCTGTTAAAAAAAAAATCAGTCAAATATACAATATGTTGAGTTACTTGCATTAGAACCGTCAGACATTTTCTTAACTCCCAAAACTATTGTATTTGGTACACATTGTTCTCTTCTACCTGGGCCTGACTCATGCAACTTTTGAATAGCTTTTGCCTTCTGGCACAGAGTATAGTGATGTGAGGATTATGTGGTTTACAAGATGTGTTCCTTTGTTCAATCAGTCCAAACATGCAGTCAAACATAGAGACCAAAATTCGTTTGAAAAGTTATTCTGTTGGATAGTTTTCATGAAGGTAAGGTAAATTAAATTTCTTTGGAGAAAATTAAGAGACTGAATAAATGGAAAAAATATAAGAAATAGTAGATTGTCAAATTTCTACTGTAAAATACAGTCTTAACCATTATGTTTGTCATACTGTGCAGAACAAAATCATCTTTCAGTTTTATTATAAAATAAAAAACCCTTCCTCAGTCATTTAGCTTATTAAAAAGTCAGCTAGAACATGTTCAAGACTCACATGTACCGTTTTTTCAGGTTCGGTGACCTGTGCAGCAGGCACGTTCAGTTGCTTAGGCTCCCATGCCTGTGTTCCCCAGCACTGGCTGTGTGACGGGGAGAGAGACTGTCCTAACGGAAGCGATGAACTGTCGACAGCAGGCTGTGGTATGTTTGCAGGTTAAACACGTGTAATATTTCTTTGTGTGGTTTCTTTTGCCTTTACAATCTCCAGGTGCTGTTTGTATCTGTAGTATCATACCCTCGTACTGTCCAGATTGTTGGTAGAGATTGATGGACCACACGTAAGCGTACATACCATGATCCTTTAGTGTTTTAATCAGCCTAACATCTTCAGGCTTTGTTGATATATACTGAGGTACACCAGCTGAAGATCAGTATGTGTGTCACGTCACGGACATTATACAGCATGTTTGCTAATGAAAATTAGCACATTATTGACTGTGCACTTCTGTTGCTCTTCCTGAAGAAAATGCTGCTGAGTGTCAGGGAGGTTGTACATCAGAAAGGGAAATACAGTTCTGTTTTCAATTTATTCTGCCTAATTGTTCGGATCTTGACATCTCTTGCTCTATAAACTGTTGCTTCCAGTTCTTCTGAGATAAATTTCTATTAAAAGCGTCAGGAGTTCAGTAGCAGTTTCACTAGGGGTTTTGTTTTAGGAATGTGTATAAAAATGGTATAGGTTAAAAATGGTATAGGTTAAAAATATTGAAATATGTTCTCTCCACTGAATGCATATTCTATCACTTACCATTTCTAGGCTGAGTGATATTTTTGAGTATTTAACAGATTTTAATGAGCTTTTGTTCAGGAGCAAAGTAATTTAGGAAGGACATCCCTACTTCCCAAATGTTAGAGGCAGACCTTAGGTTAGTTATAGACATCGTCAACTTCTGAAGCCTCTCTGTCTGGGATTACGTGAGATTTTAGCTATCTTTACTTCTTCAGCTATCTTTGTGGTGATGATTAACTTTTTGTGCTACTGAATGGTGTGGTGCTTTTTGTATGACTCAAAAGTTATTTCCATTGAATCCACTTAGACTGACTGCTTCCCATTTCATCATTCTGTAAGAAAATGGCTGTATATCTTAGTGTTCTCAATTTCATTTATTTTTATGTACTGTATTTTCCTTAGCTCCTAATAACACTTGTGACGAGAATGCTTTCATGTGCCATAACAAAGTCTGCATTCCCAAACAGTTTGTATGTGACCATGATGATGACTGTGGAGATGGATCAGATGAATCTCTGGAATGTGGCAAGTATAACAAAAGTAGAGTAAACAGAAAAATTTCAGACTTAACTCTAGGGACTTCTGCAAAGTCTGTTACTTTGAGTCACTGTTAAAAAAGAAAGCTCTTTGCTTTTTAATTTTTTTTCATGTTAACTTTAAAATTATGCATTAATGAGTACGACTTGGTTTTTATTACCTTGGAGCTGGAGCTACAATGACAAATTATTTGCTATAGATGTAACTTACAGTTGGTTGCTGATAACATTTAAGAGATTTTTTTTTTTACAGTGTTGCACTGCTCCAATGCAATTTTCTGTTAGCTAATAATCAAATACACACCTCAGTGTGTGGCTAGTGTGCTAAACTCATTATCGTGTCATTTTAGGAAAGGGTTATGTTCTTTTATGAGACATAAAATAAAAGCTGAATTAAGAAAATCCATTTAAAAATCTAGAAATTTTTTTCCCATCTGTATCATTGCAGGGTATAATTTCTTGTTCTTTCTAGAGTATTATTCAAATATATAATAAAAATGGGACTAGTTATTGGAGTAAACAGTTTTTACTTGTCTTAGAATTTGCATCTAAACAGATTTTAAAAGTTCATAGTCATTCTAATCCTTAAAAATGTCTCTGATGCAAGTTTAGATGCCATTGTCTAATCCTGTCTTTTTAATGAAATCTTAATAACTAATTGCTTATAAACAAAAGCACTAATTCAAGCTGGGGAGAGAACAAAATCCATTCTCCCTAAATTGCATCTCTTGTTTCTCCTCTCAGAGACAGAATACTGAGCTAGATGAGCCACTATCTCATCCTGTAGTGTATTTCTTATGTTCTTGAAAATTAAAAAAAAATAAATTTAGGAACCCTCTTCAAGAATGTTCATTTTCATCAAAAAGGTGAAATACTTTGTGTCTGAACAAAAGACAAATACAGGAATAGGAAGGATTTTCTGTTTTCAGTTTTCTTTACGTCCTGTCAACCAGAGCAGAGGCAATAGTAAGCAGAAGCCCTTGTTCTACACATTTGTAATGACCTTTCTGATGGTGACATACTTGTGAAATGCTGCTGACATGAAGTGAAGTTGTTGGTGTGTAAAACCTTGCACTCAAAGGTGCCTCAGGCAACCAAAAAGCTTCACCTTTTTCCACATCAAGCCAGCCTATCTTCCTTTCAAGCATCACCTATCTAAAAAAGAGAAAACAAACAAAAAAAACCACCTTCAGGAGACCACAGAATTATTTTAATTCCAACTCATGTTTGTAATTGGTGAAATAACCATTCTGAAAATAGTATAACACATTTCTAAATGACATATGTAGATACACAAGAGGTTTAAAGCTCTTGATGTAGATGGATATCTCATCCCAGACAGTCAATGTTATGTTTCCATCTGCTATCAGAAAAAAAGCTACACTATATAGAAGGAAACACAGTAATTAAAAAAACAAAAAACAAAAACAACAAAAAAAAACAAGAACACCACACCAAATATTAACTTTCTACTTCTAAAGAGTACAAAGCTATGAGTGCTCATTTCAGATGTTCACGGCTTCAGGACTTAATCCAAAGCTTCAGTAGTTATTGTAATTTGGATATACTTTTTGGAAGAATCAATTTTTTTTGAGCTTAAAAATGCATTTTTTTTCAAGAGGAAAGAATATTAAACGTAATTCAACATGATACAGATTTTTTTCAAAAAAGTTGCAAAATCATTCTTCATATTCAGAATGAGTGTTGCTATGTAATTCTTACTTTATAACTAATTATTTACTTCCTTTTCTTTTTCTTGATTTTTAAACTAAATCAAGGTTTGCTTTCAAGGCCCTTTAAAGGACTACAGATTATTAGAGGCAGAATTTATACACACAGAATATAGGAAAAATTCCAAACAGGAACATAAGTTTTTTTTCAGTTGGCTTAGTGTAATGAATCTCACAAGTAAATATCTTACAAATAGAAGGTGATTTTCCCCTGGGAATTTTTCAACTTTCTGTTTCAAAACTGAATAGAAAAAACTACATTTTAATTCTAAAATGACATTCTAAATTTTTCTACTGCTTTGTTGGTTTTGAACTCTAGGTTAAACAGCTGTGTTCTAAGAAACAAATGTATGTCTGTGGTTTCTTTACTTCATTGTATATTATAATTTTCTGTTAGAAAACCACTTTGAAACTTTGAAAATTTATACATTTTATATATAGAGAGAGAGAGTTTATGGCCACCTTAGAAAACGTGTGTTTAGTGTGGTTAAAATGATTAATGTTCTGTGTTTTTTAAAGGGAAAGCATGTAGTAGTAAGCATATTGCAAAAATATTTGCTGTGTATAGTAATTTCTAAAGTGTCTATTAAAAAGCTATATCCTAATAATAGCAGAAAGTTAAATTACACCTAACAGAAAACATATTGATTATTGAGAGCTGCATAAATATGTTATACATATGTGGGAATTGGTTTTTGACTATACTGTGCTGCATAAGAGACATTTGATTTCTCTTTCGGTAGACACTCACGTATAAGTATTTAACACTTCTTTACAGAAAAAAATGTATTTTTACTTACATTGCCTTATATAGGCAAAATTTAATGTAAAAATTGTGAAACAAAGTATGAAGTCATTGATTACTGTATTTCTAGGGTATCGTCACTGTCGTCCTGGAGAGTTCACTTGTGCTGATGGAAGATGCCTGTTAAATTCCCAGTGGCAATGCGATGGTGATTTTGACTGCCCAGACCATTCGGATGAAGCACCTATAAACATAAAATGCAAAAGTTCAGGTTCGTATTTAATTTTTTGAATAACTTGTGTGACCTTTTTTTTTTGGAAAGCAATGGTTTATGACTGTAGCTAGGCAGATGAAAACTCGTAGCTGAAATCTCCAGTACTTTCATGGTGCTGTTCCATATGTCTTGAAAGGAAAATGTGTTGTCAGTCCTCAGCATCCAAAACCTCACCCTACGAAGTTCAAGCCATCAGTTCCTGTGGTGTAAGATGGCTGCTAGTTCATTAATGTATAAATTCTGTTAGTACTCAAATAAGACAATATGAACGTAATTATTGTCAAAGTACATAGCTTGCCCTGAAAACGTTAAATATATTTAATATGCTCATCCCACAGAAGTAGATCACACAAAAGGGGATGTTAGGTTGTTCTTGCTATATTAAGAACTGGTCTATTTTTATTAGCAAATCACTGACCAAATGTGATTTGTTTTATTGATATTGTCTACTTGCATAAGTTTGCTGAGGTCTGGTTTTTGAGTGGAAAATGAATCCTGGTGTGTATATCTTACCCTATTCTGTGGCTTTCTGAAAGACCAATTCTTTTGTCTAAATCTTATGACTTTATTGTACAGTAGCCCAATTTTTTACCAATTTTGATGGAAAACACTCATTTGCTTTGAGGTAAAGCAACATACCTGCTCTAACTAGAAGTGTTCTGATTCTGATTTGAAGAACCTGAATGTAGGTGCACTGACATATTCGCGTTTTGCCAACCAGGAAAAAAAAAAAAATCTATGCATCTCTTCAGACAACAAGTGCGTAAGAATTCAGTCAGCTGTGTTACTAAACAGTTCAGCATCCACAGGCAAGAAAAGCCATGTGTTTTAAGTTTTTCAAACTATTGAACTATATTTTGTGCAGAGAGGATTCTCAATTAAATGAAAACAAATGTCTAGGAAGAAATAACAAGTTGAGGTATCACGCATTTTCCAGGAGTGGAATAAACCTTTAAAGACACTGAAATGTAAAAAAAAAAAAAAAATAATAATAATACTATGAATGAAAACTGAATATTCAATTTTTACACAATTATTTCATCTCACGTGCACACATTGCAGCTGTCCCATGAGAAAATTAATTCCAAATACTAATAGACTACACAAAGTTGTGTTCTCTTTTTTGTTTTCCAGAGCAGTCATGTAACAGCTCTTTTTTTATGTGCAAAAATGGAAAGTGTATTCCTCAAAGTGATGTTTGTGATAACAAAGAAGATTGTAGTGATGGATCTGATGAGAAAAGCTGCCACATTAATGAATGCCTCAGTAAGAAAGTTAGTGGCTGTTCTCAAGATTGTCAGGATCTTCCCGTTGGATACAAGGTGAATAATCACAAAATGTGGTGTAATGTAATGCAAATATTTAACTGTTTAACTACTGTGTGGTTATAATAAAAATCCAATATATTGTACTTCCTTGTAATGAAGTAGCTTACCTACCATAGTAAGAACTTTCAAATTTTTATTTCCATTAAGCAAACAATTGCCAATTGTATTTAAGAAAAGGTAAAATATATACTTTAAACCTGTGGAAAAGAACGTACAGTTCTTAAGTACAACAAATCATACTGATGTATAAGAGCACTGAAAATTAGTTATGAAAAAGGAAACAGATTTCTCCTGATTTTTTTCTAAATCAAAGGCACAGAAATATTTAAACAAAATATCATTGCCTTAGTTGCAGAGTAAAACTATCCCTTGTCTACATGTGACAGATAGTATTTTCTGAATCACCTGAATTTGCTCTTTGGTCTTGAGATGCAGAGAGGAATACTTCTTGGATATTATGTGAACCGTAGCCACTGACTGCACTAACCAGTAAACAGAAACTGGGAATAGAAGAGAGGGGTTTTTTTTCAGGATTTTAATTCTGAAGTAACCCTAACTGCACCCCAAAACGATTCATCTTTTTGATAAAATACTAGCCCACCAAGAACCAAATAAAATCTGTCCAACATGGCTTAGCTCTAAAGGTATTCAAACTCTGAAACCTCATGTCCTAGTTGGGAGACCATGGACCAGAGAGCTGGAGACTACCTGGAGACTAGCTTGTGTACAGCAAAACCTGTGTTGAAGTACCATTCTTGTGGAGAAAGCATGTCATGGGTCTCTGCAGAAAATAATACAGAGGCTACAGGAGGCGACACGATACCAATTCTAACACTGATGAAACTGTGCCCCTGTTTCAAAACCTCTCTACCTGGTTGTGTGTTGCATCACTCACATTGCATGTGATAAGCTTGCCACAGTGATCATTGGACCCCAATAAAAATCAGCTTGAAGAGTTCTCATTGACATTACTGTACCTGTTATGCAGAATGCTAGATGTTATCAATGCTTCAAGAAAGATTATTTAAAACTGTATATATTTACAAAAGAGCACATGTACTTGAAAATAATAAACTCCAAAGGGTCCATCCATCATGTTTGTTATGGAAGAATCTTTTCCACATTTGTGAGAAGATGTGCTTTGTTTTTTTCTTCAGTTAAAGAAGAAAGAATAATTACTCATTCTGTGGGGTTATTTGGGAGGGAATGGTACTTAGGATCACACTAGCAATAGCTGAAAAGCAATGTTGGTATGTCTGCCTATAAACAGTATAAATAGCGATGTAATTAAGATGTTACTTGAAAAACTGAGACTACATGAAAAAGATTATAATACTAACATATTCAACAGAAAGTACTTAAGATAACAAACAGAATCAATGAATCATTCAAAATGAATGTATTTGTTTTTCTTTCCTAGTGCAAATGCTGGCCTGGATTCCGGCTGAAGGATGATGGCAAAACATGTACAGATATTGATGAATGTTCAACTGGATTTCCCTGTAGCCAGCAATGCATCAATACATATGGAACTTACAAATGCCTGTGTGCAGATGGGTATGAAATACAGCCTGATAACCCAAATGGCTGCAAATCCCTTTCAGGTATCACTTTTTTTTTTTTTAATCCACAGCTGTATCCAAAGTAATTTGTGAATTACCTTAGATCCAAGATCTGTGTTACCCTTTTATGCAAGATAACCGGAGATACTTTGAAGCACACTGCTTCTTCAATAAACAATAAGAATGTGATTCAATGTCTGAATGTAATAATAAGTTACTGGTTTTAGCATGTGTTATGCTCAAATCGTTTTTAGTGAATAGTTACAGTGGATTATGAAAGCCTGAATTAGTAACTTTTTTAGAAAAAAGTATTAGGAAAGTTCAAATATATCAAACTCTACTTCTGAGTCACATGATAATAGTATGCTTATGATAAGTGTTTAAAAGACTTCTGCTGGTTTATGTCATCAGCTTTAGAATGTTAGAACATACTTCAAGCTTCCCAGTATGAAAAAGAGGAACAGGAAAAAATAATAGAAATTGCAAAAGCCATTACTCCTTAGCATAGGAAATCCTCCAGTCTTGTACGTAATACACAGTATAGTTAAAGATATATAAAAACATTGGTGATTTCCTCACCCCTCTGTCTATGGCACTGATGTTACGTGCTTCAGTGAGTAGAATTCACCAGATCAGTGAAAGGAAGAACAAAATGTCAACAGGAAAAGAAAACCAAAAACCCCATTATCGTGTTCTGCTGGTTTTCCTTCATAGTGCAGGCACTCTGCAGCTTAGGCAGACTCCTCCTTATTCCCGTCTTGCACAAAGTTGTTTGTGTTTTGTTTTTAAATATCAAAGCCATCTATTTTATTTCTGAAAGACAAGACTGGAACCTCTGTCTGCCTCACATTCCTGGCTCAGGCACTTCACTGAGTAATCAGAGCAAACACAGGAGAGGGCAGAGATACAGTAGTCTCGTGCCTTGCAAGCCACTTGTCCGTTTAGAAGCCATAGGTCACTGAAATGGGAAGGGGAGCTGGAACAGACCATCGTACAGTTTACTGGAGTTGTAATGGATCAACCTTCAACAGTGATCATGACAAAGCTCTTTGTGCTGTGGCAAGGATGGTTGTGTGGAAAGGAGTTGCCAACACGTGATCATTTGTTCTAACACTGATTTCTTGCCTACATTGCCTGGAACTCTTCACGTTACAGCCATTCTCCACAAACACTAACATTCAGTGCTGAGGAGGATGCCTCGGGTCATTTAAGAACTGGAGAATGTCTTAAGATTTGACCATAAAATGCAAGCACAAGAACAGAGCAGATTGGACTACGTGTTACATTCCCGAATATATGAGCAGCAGATACAAATCTTAAATACATTTTAAATTTTTATTAGGGTTTTTATTATTATTATTTGAGCTGAGGTCTCTGATATTTGGGCTAAAATAAAGACAGGTTTTTAAAATATAGATATATTTTACTATTATGCATGTCAGTGTCAGGGGTGTTTCAAAGTGATGCATGAATGAGTATCTGAAGGAATATTTTTTTATAAACTAGAAAACCATGCATAAAAAAGCCAAATCTGGTTTCAGTTTAGAGGTAGAGAATCAAGGTTTGTCCAAATAGCTGTTCATGTCTATACTGTTCAGAGTATCAAAATCTCAAAAAGCGGTGGTCGAAACGTGCTCAGTTTGCAACCACAAGAAATAATAACCTCCGTGATAATTTGAAAATGAATGTTGGAATTAGAACAAGTGGTATGAAATATATTTCAAATTTAATCTCTGACGTTAATTTAGCATAAAATACAGTATGGTTCCCATATTACAAAGGCAAAAAAATAAAATTACATTGAAAGTTATATACTAATTGATTGCTTTGTTCATTTTTATACTGCATCATTGATCTTTCTTGGAACATTTGAATGTTTTAAATATTTATTTCATCCATAACATTGATCAGAGCATGTAACATTTATTTTTCAAACCATCTGTATTTCAGCATTGTATTCCTTATTTTCCATAAATTAACGTAAAAGCTAGTCTAATATATTCTTTCTCCCGGGGTTTAGATGAGGAACCTTTCTTAATTCTGGCTGATCATCATGAAATAAGAAAAATTAGCACTGATGGATCCAACTACACTTTGTTGAAACAGGTATAATCATAGTACCATCCTCTAAGTCTAACTGAATACTTTTATTCTTTTCTAAAGTGTGCAACTGACGGAAACACCATCCTACAGTTGGCATTGTATGCACCATAGAACAACTGCAGCATCTTCAGAGTTTTTATAATATTTTAAATTGACTATTTTATCTGAATTTTACATGATCAAAGCTCAGGCAGTTGTTTTGCCAGTCATTCTGATGTACTGAAAAAAATATGTTACTTGTGATCCTCTTCCATCACAATATATTTTACGTAATTTGTTTATTTCAGTTAAAAAAATACAAA
>VZTO01016361.1:284-17378 GCA_013400615.1 Syrrhaptes paradoxus | reverse complement strand
TCTCTCCCTGTCCCGATCTTGACACGTGAGCCTTTTAT
The DNA here is from genome assembly GCA_013400615.1 of Syrrhaptes paradoxus. Taxonomy (NCBI): domain Eukaryota; kingdom Metazoa; phylum Chordata; class Aves; order Pterocliformes; family Pteroclidae; genus Syrrhaptes; species Syrrhaptes paradoxus. Next base: position 17,340 of record VZTO01016361.1, on the reverse strand, counting down.
TATTTTTTGTCTTCCCTGTGCAGCTGAAGAGGGGAGTGATAGAGCAGCTTTTGGGGGCACGTGACATCCAGACAGGGTCAACTTACCACAGAGTGTGAGAAGGACCAACTTTATATAGTACTCTTTTGTGCAAAAGTAGGCACATTTTACTTATTTTCTGCGTCATTTCTGCAGGCATTTTCAGTTAATGCTCTGGAGATAGTACAAAGGAAGAGGAAAAAATGTAAAGCGAATCCAGGGTTTGGTGGGACAATATTTGACTAGTTCTGTTTTCATTGTAGATACTGTTGTTTTAACAGGATTGTTAACTTCAACCTCACTAATTAATATTCACTGTCTTTTCTCTTCGGAATGCATGAAAATACTGGAGAATATTGCTCTATATACTTTTTCCAGCTCTAACTGTTCATTGGAACAGAAGAGGATTTAAATTCTCAATCATGTATATTTTTATAATATTTCCACATCATAACAAGTACCTTATATCAAAGGGTTAAGAGGATAGCTGTCATTCTGGACCAGCTATAACTGTTTATTAAAAGAAAATTAAAATTTCATGTTAAAACAGAAATTAAATATTAAAATGGAAAGTTGAAGATTTAAAAACAGATTTAAAAAGTCCAACAAAGAAAAGAAAAGGCAAAAGAAGGTAAAAGAGAAACAACATCCAGCAGGCTCAAGCACGTACTGCTAGGGAATAAAGTCAGTAGGCTTTGTTGGGTTTTTTTGGGTTTGTGTTGTTATTGTTGTTGCTTTTAAATGAAAGAATGTAGAGGAAAGAAACAGTAAAGCCAAAAGAATCCTAAAGAGAGTGTATTTCATTTGTGGATTTAACCTTATGGAAATAAGTAGCTTATTTTATATCAGTGCTGTATTTATGCTATGAGCACATTTTGGTATTTAAGTTGGTATTAATCACAGTAACTATGGGTCTAGTGAGTAAACGTAAAGGAGATGGAACTGCTGTGAGGCATCCTGGCCAGAAGCATATTAGGCGGTTATGAAGATAAATGTATTTGCATATATTTTTGAGTGCCTGCAATGACTGATGAGGTAAGCTGACGAATATCAGTGCAATGAACATAATTGTAGTTAGCAAATATTTGTATTGTTTGTCTTGAAATCCTGACTGATATAATGTTATTGGTAGTATTTCATATAAAAAGTGACTCACAGTCAAGAAACTAAAGGACATAGAGAAGAGTGGCTTGTAATTTATTCTTAGATTGTTGCATTTGTGTGGTTAAAATTTCACCATATGGTTCTGCATTCACATGACTTTTAAATAAAAGTTTGAGCTAAAAATTAGTGTTACTCAAAAGGATAAGAAGAATACATTTTTTCCACACATCCAGAAACAAACTGTTAAGAAAATCAAAAGCAAGGTCATTATAATTTTAAACTCTAACTCTATTTGTTTTACTTGCACTAGAGTTTTCTCTAGACGATAGGTTAGTTAGAAAAGACATGGCATTTTACAGTTAAGCAAATGTTAACAGTTTTCATTGGGGATTCACGCTGATTCAACTCACATTGCTATTGTCAAGAAACGTTATCTTCGTTATCAGAATAAATATTTTTGATCTGCATAGAATCCTAAGTTTGTAAGTCTTACTATGTTTGATAAGTAAAAAGGAAGTAAAATTGTCACAAGGAAATTAAGGATGACAATACTTCCATTGTTTGATTCACATACGTATTTATAAGCTGATAAGCTGATTATGGATTTTGTCTGGCCACCTGTAACCGAGAGCTTAAGTTTATCCATACTGTGTGACTTGTCCGCTCCAGCACCATACCTCAGAAGTGCTTGTACAGGCAAATAAGTGAGGCTCTGAAAATTCGGTATGGTTGTAGAAAAAGGTTTTACTGAACATTATCTGTCACACTTGACCAGACAACTTGTTCCAGTGCACATATAAGATATAACTCATTCTCTCCAGGACTTAATATCATTCTGTGTCTAGCATTCCATAAATTTGTATTGAAATTTATGGGTAGGATGCACACGTGTAGTAAAATGTATGGCTGTTTTGATGTTAAATGCCAACGTACTTTCTGTTTCTGCTATCCATCACTGTCTGTTTGGTTGGTTTTTTAAGTGTAAACGCTAAGAAACCTCTATACACACTTTAAAATGCATTACCAAATCAAAATTTAACTCTTTGTGGTTGAAAAATACGAAAACCAAGCTGCCTTCCAGGAACCTGCTGGCATCAAATATACAGTTTTGACACAGTACATCTGATGCTGGGAGAAGCAGCTATCTCCTTGTATGTAGAAGGCTAGAAGAACCCTTTCATTCAGTTGCTTCCAATGTTTTAATCATGTCTGGTTGCTCTTGCCTTGCTCTTCTGTGGGTCAGAAGAGCAAATATATTCCATGGCTTTTTATATTCTTAGAATGGTATTTGAAGTTTATGGCATGTTTTGATAATTTCAATTTTGGCATTAAATGTTGTATGTTAATAAAGTGGAAAAAAGCAATATTCCAGAGAATAGATCTCCATGTTCTCTTTGTCTGAAGACTGTCTGAGACATAGACAACCATTCCCTCTTTGGCCAAATTTTGCTGTTACTTGGCAATTCTTTGAGGTGACACATTCATACTATACTGACAATGAATATTACAGGAGATATATGTTTAAGAGAAGATAATGATTACAACAAAAACATACAGTTGTTTCATAAGATATCAAAAAGACTTCTCCATCATTGCTTTATTAATTTTTCATTCAGAATTATTCCTCTTCATAGATTAATCAATTTTGACATTTGACCAGAGCATTCAAAAGCTTTTTACTGAGACATGTTGTTTATCCTAGATATGACAGTGAGCCAACTGAGACATAGTGTCAACAATTCCAGTATATTAGATGCAAATGTGACACATTCTCTATACTCCAAAGGACAAACAGTAAATCACTTTTTTTTCTATGGCTGTTCACTCTTTTTAGTGGAGGTGAGATACTTTTCACTTTCCTAACAGAAATAATAGATTTCTGCTGACTCCTAACTAAGATATTAAATTCTTTTCATATGACTGTCAGATACTAGAAAAAGATAATATTTTACAGAAACAAGTTGGTAAATGGATGCATTTCCTTGGGGAAACTGAAAGCTATTAAAGTATTTTAGGAAAATATTCTATAATCTTTAAAATGGTATGCCTAGTGAAGCTTATCTTTTGATCTATTTCTCAAATATTTTGCCTTCTTTTATAATGACCTCTTGTACATCAGGATAAATTATTGAGGATCATAGTTTGTGTCCTATCTCTAGAGCCCAAGGTGATGGCCTGTAGCAATGCCTTCTGAGCATACTGAAGGACTCTGAAGGAGCCACGTGTGAAATACCATTTCTTTCCTCCTGTTTTGGGATTTTTGTGATTTCTCATCCATCAACCATTATAGGAAAAAAAAAGCCAATAAATGTCATATAACTCAGGATTACAGAAGTCAAAAGGCTGGTCCTAATAGTGAGGTGGATTTTGCTTTCTAAACCCAGTTTGGTGCTCTGTCAGGATTTAGATACTTAAGTTATCTGGAAAAATGGTTGCTTCAATTCTTGAATTCACCTTCGTTCTCGTCATCACTTGGTTCCTGAAGTATTTTGGTGACAGTATGCATAATTTTATGTCAAATTTAGAAATAAAATAACAAGATGAGAAGAGGATGATGTGTTGAAAATCCAGTATCTCAACGTATGTTAACAAAACTTGTGGAAAATTAATTTTGGATTTTCTTACAGTTGTTTTTGAAAATCAAGCTAAACAATTATAGCATAGAGGTCTTAGTAGTTTTTACCACGACACAGAATTTCATAGGGGTCAGGGTGTTCAAAGTAGGACCTTTTAAATTTGTGATTTGTCATGAAAAGGAAACATTTTGCACACTTCAAAACTTCCATTTTCTATCAGTATTCCTGTCACTGCAACCCTTTCCTATTTTTCACTCAAAATTGTTGATGTTGCTCTCAGTCTTTCCTGCAATTAAATATCTTAGTGGTGGAAATGTTCTTTGGTTTGGGAAGCTAGGTTATTTATGGTTCAAGACTTGTGGGTTTTACAGAGCTGAAGTAATAATTTTGTATTTTTCACAGTAAGTTTTTTAATAGGATAAAACACTGAGTAAATATAGTGAAGTGAAATGAAAACACAGATCAGATATCAAAACGTAAACCATTGGTATAAAGATAGATAGATAGATAGAGCTCAACTGATTTATCTCATCTCTCTTAGCTAATGACAAGAAATGTTTTATATTCCTAAATTTATTATCCATGGCTTGTAGCTTTTGTATGTTTCAAATTCCCTTTCTGTTTCAGATCCTGTTGTAGTTCAGTCTTCTGTTACTATAAAACTGGAACTTGGAAAAAAGACTCTCTGCATTATTTTTCTTATTTTCTAGTATGTATGTTGTTAAATTTTTCTTTGTATGTGTTTCCTGTGATATACTAACATTATTATTTTTTCTTTCAAAGGTTTTAAAAAAAAGCAATAGGACAGAAATCATAAATACATTTTCCCAGTGTTAGCCCTAGGCAATAGTAAGAATATAAATGGATACATGTACTTCCGTGGGAGTTAGCCACACATAATGCAATATTATACTACTACTATCCTTCCCATGAGTGTAAGTTAGAATGAGCAAAGACAGGACTGTTCAGCTTAAGGGTGATAGGTGATGAAGCCACATGTTGTGAAGTGTGAAATCAGGTGGTCAGTTGCTAACACAATTAACTTTACCTTCGAGATGGAGATTAGAGCATGATTGGACATAGCATGTTAAAGAGGACCCTAGAACAGAAGTATTTTTTCAGAAGACAGAATTGTATTACTCTCTGTGTTTTTTACAAGCTCTGTCCTTGGTGTAAGGAAAATTTCTCCTCCTGCCAAATTTGTATCTTCTTGCTCTCTAGCTTCATTGCTTACAGACAGTGTATTTCTCTTTTACTACACCTCACTAAGTACCAGAGACCTTATGCCTATAACTACATGGCAACCTCAGTTTTTCTCTTGCATAAGGTATCAAATATACTAGTTACATGCTATATGAGAAATAGTAGTAAATATGTGATTTATGTGTGTATCTGAAAAAAGTAGGCATAGAGCATCATATGTTATGTCTGTTTGCTCTAAGATATAACTTGCACACTAGTTATAATTTCAGTATGAAGATGTTTGACATTGTCAGTGATTAAGATTTTCAAGGTGTAAAACAAAAAAAAAGTCATCTTTTGCACCAAATAAAGTGCCTGTAAACAGATAATTTACGGCTTTTTATGTGACCTGTCTCACTAATAATGAAATATTAAAATACCATGACCCTTACCATCTGTTCCATGAACAGCTGTGACTTGGTTGGATGGGGCCCTGGGCAGCCTGCCCTAGTGGTTGGCAACCCTGCCCACAGCAGGGGGGTCGAAACTAGATGATCTTTAAGGTCCTTTTCAACCCAGGACATTCTATGATTCTATGATTATGACTGGTGTTTGGCATCTGATCTTTGCAACAATTAAACTCACTCTTTACTTAAGTAACACATGTGATGATATGTTAGAGGCCAGTCAGTTAAAGTTATATACACAGATGCACTAAAAGCCTGTTCCCAGCACAGGGTAAGGATCACAATCCTTTCTAATTTTGAAGAGCTTGTGAGGAAGGAGGAAAAGCTGGGATCTGGGTTTCAAACGATTCAAATCAGCGTTCGTCAGATGATGAAAATCTCCTCATACAATACTTAAAAATATTGATTGCCTTTCAAAAATGCCTATAACAAGATGAGAAATGTACCTGTGTAAATTTATAAATCTTGGTTGGAACCTATGAAATTCCAGTTATTGGTCTGTTATTGGTCTATTCTGACATTTATATAAATTTTCTTCATTTTTCATTGATGCATATTGCATATTCATTCTTGAAAATTTTCAAAGGGATATGAAGTAAACCTTGCTGGTAGTAGTGTGGATCACAGAGAAATAAGTATTGTGAGTGCTGTTGAAACTGTAAGCAACCTGCAAGTACTCAGAAACCTCAAGTATTTAAAATGTCTCCTTTCTGCAAGCCGCAAACTGAGTTTTCTGTGTAAGGTTGGTACACTGCCTAACTTCATTTGTATACTAATCTCAGGAGAGTCTCAACATGAAATAGTAAATCTTGTTAACAGCTTTCCTTTAAAATACATATTGCAATATAGAGTAGATAGTGGAATAACAATTTTATAGTTTAACTTGCAATCCTTTAAAAAACTGATCATTTAACTGTATCTTTCATACCTTTGGTTCTGCTATAATATATTGCAGAGCCTAATTCTGTGAGATAAATTTGTCCAAAACAATTTATTTTTCTGATGTTTATCTGGTCTTGAAAGTATTCTCTGAATAGGCATGTTTTCTCTTCCACAAACTTCTTAACCTGTTTCTCTTGGGCAGACTGTCTGGGTGGTGAAAAATTAACAGCTTACTTGGAACTTCCTGAACACATAAAAACCTTTTATCACCATGCCTTGTAGCAGCTGCTTTATCTGTTAAATGTTATTGTATTATCTACAATTATTTCTTAATCTACTTTCTGTTTCATTACATTTTTGGAGTTTGGGGTTGTTTTTGCTTTATTCCTGACATTTGTGCTGAGCTAATTTTAGTTATAGTTTATTTATTTCACAGAATCACAGAATCACAGAATGTTAGGGATTGGAAGGGACCTCGAAAGATCATCTAGTCCAATCCCCCTGCCGGAGCAGGAACACCTAGATCAGATCGCACAGGAACGCATCCAGGCAGGCTTTGAATGTCTCCAGAGAAGGAGACTCCACAACCTCTCTGGGCAGCCTGTTCCAGTGCTCTGTCACCCTCACTGTTATAGAAGCTTTTTCTCATATTCAAGTGGAACCTCCTGTGTTCCAGCTTGAACCCATTGCCCCTTGTCCTATTTCCTTTCTCTTAACTCTGTGTGATCTCCTTTATCTAAACTTTTGTCTTCTTTCAAGGGAAAACAGTCATAGTTCTTGTGATATTTGACACAATCATACAACAAAAAAGTAAATGTATCTTAGTTGATTTTCTGTGGATTGAGAATACTGCTGAAATGTCCTTGCCATTGTCTTTTGTCATCAACTTTCTTGATACTTTTTGAACTGTGTCATTTTTATTGTTTTGTTCTTGACACACTTTGACCACTTCCAGGTTTTCTTTTTATACTCTGATATCCTAAAGAGCTGATCTAAATATCCCATTCAGTACTCAGAAGCTCCAATGTCTTTATGTGGAGAATTTCAAGTTAATTTTGAAACATTTGCCTGGGAGCAGCGTACACAGGTTTTTTACTGTTTTTTTCCTCAGAAGTTTCATAATTCTGAATCCTCTATCTCTTGTGAGGGAAAAAAATGCTAATAGAACAAAAGTCTAAACAGAAACATAACATATGCTTTAGCTTTTTCTCAGCTTTCTGAAATGTATAACTGATAGTGAGCTTAAAAAAATTTGTTTTGATCCTGTGGTTATATATAATGAGTATCAAAAGAGGAAACATAGCTTGAGATACTGGAAAAAGAAATGTAACTATAGAGAGATTCAATGCAAGAAAACTGTTTAATCAGTTTGGAACCTAAAAATCATGCTGTCCAATGAAATCTATTGTTATAATTTCTTTAAATCTTTTTTTTAAAATGTACTTTAGCTTCAGCAGCAGAGTTCTTGTTTTAAAGATCTTTGCAGATCTGCTGTGCTCGCAATCTCAATTTAGCAATGCCTTAGCTGAGACATATGAAGTCTGTTGACTGTTTCTGTATCACAAGATTTTTTTAAAGGGACAACAACATTTTTTTTTTTTTAACAAAGCATGTTAGAAATTTCAAGTTTAGAATTTTGCAATTTTCTGTTAAGATTTTCTTTCAACTTAGGTAAAATTATAAGCTTGTTATTATTGTCTTGTGTATGCAATGTGAGGTAGCAGATAACTGCAAGGTTACAAACCCATGCTAATCTGTTAATGCTAGAAAGGACAGAATAATAAAAGTACGTATGTATACAAATTCAACATACTGTTATCTAATTATGTAAAATTTCACTGGGAGCTATTGAAAACAATTTAATTTGGGAAAATGCTTTGGGTTATATGTAGGTTTTAACAGAGATTAGTGAGCACCTACAGTCTCATTACTGTAAATGGTGTAAGAAGAGAGGCTTATTGTAGACATCTGATGTTTAGCGGAAATAGTGCTGATATGTTGTAAAAACATGAAGAACCATTCAACCAAGCTACAGAAGTCATAGTACATAACTATCCATCTCACAAGTATTATCTGAGGTTAACGAATCTGTAGAAAGTATGTCACTTTCCGTATAGATGGATGGATCTGATCTTTCCACTGTCTGTAATTTCCATTCACTATAATTTGGGTATTGTTTTTCAATTTACATTTCTGAGAGTTGTAAGTGAGACAAAGGAGTAGATAATTCAACAGACAAAAAGGCAATCTGTGGCGAGCTCCTGGTTTAGCATAAAGTTTGTGTGATCTTGGGTATGTTGGTCTACTTGATGCCTTAGTTCTCCACCTCCATAAGGGAAATCATTAATTTGACCCCCCCAAATAATATGATGATGAGCTGTAGGTTTATACAGATATATTCCTAATAAAAAATTATTTTTAACTCCTTTACATTACACGTCCCCAAAAGAATAAATGTATTTTTTACATTTCCACTCTTGACAAGCTCTTCAGTACCAGGGAGATGATACCTGAAAACACCCAAAAATTCTAGGGAAATCAATGGGATCCTGATGATCTGTAATGTGTTAGAGCCATTCTGGCCAAGTGCCTGGCTCCAGGGACTGGAATACTATGTCACTGGAGTCCTGGGTGGATTAAAAATACAAGATCAGGCCGTGAGGTTTGAAGCTGGTAGATATGCGTGATGCCTGTCATCAGGAGTTTGGAAGCCTATCAGACCACCTAAAAGCCTATAAAAGCCCTCTTCCAGGATATCTTGCCAACAAGTCTACAAGTATCACTCAGCGGTAGCAGAAGCACTAAATAATTTAGAATAATCAAACCCCATCTGTCTGTTCGAACTGGAGAAGCAGAATCTTTAAGCTAAGATTACCTGACACAGCTGGGAAGTGTCAAGAAAGCCCACTTGAGAACTTGATGGAAAAATAAACAAGGAGGAAAAGTCATTGTACAATACGGAGCTTGTAGGTAAAATATAATTAAAGTCCTATAAAATGCTGTTTAATCAGAAATGAAAAGAGAATTATGGGAAACCTAAGTTCTCAGAAAGGTTGCATGGGAAAACTCACATACATTTCAGAACACAGTTTGTTTAAAAGCCTTGTATTTTTTTTTTTAATTGGAGTCCTAAATGGGACCTTATGATCACAAATCATACAGGAAACATACCCACAATAATTGATTTTCTGAACACCAGTCATCCCTCCTGGATATATACTTATATTTTGGAAATTTTTCATAACTCTATAAAAAAACCCCTTGAAATAAGAACTCCTTTAAAATTCAGTAAGAACTAGAGACTACGAACTGAAGTCTCTCTTAGTTGCCTCACCTGCTGTGACACTGAGAACTCTTTATTCTGTAATACTGCTCAAGCTGGCGGGGGAGTTACTGCTCGAAAGGACTTCACACAGCAAGAGACACATTGAGGTTGGTGGCAAAATACCCAGGTGCGATGTGCCGCAATGCTAGTTCGGTCAGCGAGTTCATCTGAGGCACTGATNATTAAAATTAGCTAGATTTTTATACTAGTAGTGCAGAGTAGAAGGCTGGAATAGAGCCATCGCAAAGTGTTCCGTAAGGCTCCTGAACACCTCTTGCTGCAAACTATGTCTAGAAGACTAAGAGGCACTTATGGCATGTTAAACCATTCAGAGGACTTTAACTACTTCAAGGCTTCAAAATGCTGTATGATATGAGAGCGCAGCATGGTGACCATTTTCCATACAGTAATTGCCATTTGGTATTGCTAGTGACTTGTACTATTGACTTTAATTAACCTGAGCTGTATGTTTGGGGTTTTTTGTAGGAGATATGAAGGAGATTTGGGAAGATGATTCTCTAGAGCAAAAGAAAACTGAATATGTGAGAACAAATATTCCTGAGAACTCTTCTGCAGAAATAGTAGCACTGAAGGAAAGAACTAAAACCTTGGAAGGTCAGCTAGCTGCACTTGAAGAGCAATGCAGAAGAGAACCTGCTGTGACACTGAGAACTCTTTATTCTGTAATACTGCTCAAGCTGGCGGGGGAGTTACTGCTCGAAAGGACTTCACACAGCAAGAGACACATTGAGGTTGGTGGCAAAATACCCAGGTGCGATGTGCCGCAATGCTAGTTCGGTCAGCGAGTTCATCTGAGGCACTGATGCTGTTCCTGAAAAATAATAGAGTTGGTACTTCATGACATAATGTCCAACAATAACAGTGGTGGCTTGAGTAGGGTTTATCTCTTCAAAAATTTAAATGCTTATGACACAGATATCAGAACTAGTTTCTCAGATACAGTCAGTGGAAAGAAATGGCACATTCAGAAAAATAAATAATAATAATAATGGTCCATTACAAAATAGATCAGATGAAAGGTATAGTGGGTTCCTATTAAGAAAGATTTTTTAGTCTCCTAATGCTTACATACAAATTTCTGAATGACAAAGAATAATTGTGTATTTGTAATCCACTGGGAAGTAAAATGGTACAATCCTTAGCAGCAGGTCTTTGTTTTTTTTGAAAGAATAATTCTGTCAAATTTGGACTTTCCCTGCTAATTTCCCTAATTTGGATATTTTATTCAGAAGGAAAAAAAAGGAAATGTTTCAAGATTTCTTAAGACTAAACATTTATTTCCTTCTTCCAAATCATATTTATTTTTCACTGTAGAAATACAAATAATTATATTATGGAAACAATAACGAACTGGAATATATTGTTCAGAAACATTGTACTGTCTGTCTAATGGAGATTTTTAAGAACAGGTGAAACACATATGCCACAAATGATATTGATATAACTGATGTTTTTCTAGTGGCATAGTGATAGAACGATCCCCTGATGCCTCTTTCTGTCTCATTTTCTAAGGTTGTGGTTTATCTAAACTATCAAAAAATATCAAGCACCTGTGATATTTCATTTTGATTCACAACAAAACAAAGGCTTAAATCATAGACCTTCTTAAGGAGTTGAAATTCTGCTGCCAACACACTGTTGCGTTGACCAAAAGTAACCGAGACTTTAGGCTTAGTAATCCCTTCAGACTTTTGGAACCTCCTGGCTGACTACTTCAGCTCAGTAGTTGACTTCTTCAAATCTGTTCTTCTTTAAAGCCAGGTTAAGGATCACAGGATCATGGGAGCATAGTGGGTTCAGGGGCAAGATTTTGCCATCTATTTTGCCCTCATGATTAAGTCTTATTGATGCTGAAGAGAAAAAAAAAAAGGATGCTTCTTTAAAGTAACACCTGGAGTGGATGCAGCTACAGAAGGTTACACTGGTGGTGTAATATCTTCATGTGTACATATGTATACATATATATACACGCACATATTGGTCCTTATGATTCTGATAATACACTGCAAGGAGAATTCATCCATACTACTAGATAGTGTTCATTTCATATTTTTATTTCTTTGGGGTTTTTATTGAATAAATAATCTTTCTGCAGTTCTGTATATTCTGTGCAACAGCAAGATGTATAATTTAGACTTTCTTGTGTATATATTTACAATGAAGTGAAAGTTCAGCTTATAAGGAAGTTCTACCTCCTGAATAGATATTTTGTCAGGCTTTTTTTAACATGTCTCTGGAATCAAATGTTAATGGTATAATGGAAAATTAGGATCTTAAAATCCTATACCTGTTAACATTGATGACAACCTAGATAATATTACGTATCATGTCTCTCCCACCAAATAGAAAATATAGCTGCAGCACACACAGACATTGCCATCCTTGTGCTTGCAACATGAGCTTCCCACTGAGGAGTTGAGCGTATTTCAACAGGATTCTCACAGACATCAGAGCTATGTGAATCACTAATTCATGCTTTATGTCCAACTGTACTAGATACCACCAAGTAAAAAAGTGTGTCAAAACACATGTGAGATTCAAAATATGTTGTCCTTGCCAAACAGAACAAACTAGAGATGGTAATACACTGAATCTCTGAAAAGTGATTCATTCATGTGTCTGTGGAATTGTAGTTTGCTCCCAATGTATAGGTACTAGCAGGCATCTTTGTGCTGCTGCACAGATGTTGCTATGAGTATGATTTTTTTCACTGGGGGAAGACAGAATATTCACCAGTTCACAGAGCATTACTTCAAACAACATGAGCTACAAAACATGTAGAAAGTTCTCTGTCTTGACTCATCATCCATATGTTCCCTCTTGCCCAGTTATGCTGCTTTGTGTTTAGCTATGCCTATTTTATTTTTTTTGCTTTGTTTCAGAATTTTATTTGTGTTTTTTTGTTTTATTTTCTGTTTTTTTGTTGTTGCTGTTCTTCTTATAAATAATGGTGGGGTTTTTTTAGCTACAGATTAACTAAACTAATCTTTAAAAATATAAGACTGATAGAGAAGAGGTATGTAACAGCCATTAGAATAGTTTATTAGCTAACAACTGTGTGACAGATATGACTTTATACAATGTTCAGAATACTTTTATAATTATTCATCAAACAAAATATAAGGGCTTGATGTGGTTGAGTACTGATCCTTTCAGGTCTACCGATATTCCTTAGAATGACTTTATATGTGACAGGTCCAGGCCCCCCAAAATCTTTGTAACTCACTCAGATGGCTAGTATTTAATCCCTTTAGACAAACATAACCTGTGACATGCATTAAATGTAAATAAGCAAGATGCTTGGGAAATGCTGTTTCTTTTATTCCTCATTGACTGTTGTGCTCTGAAGGGGGCTGCTGGGCTTACTCATGTGCTGATCAATTTGTAATAGCCCCTGGTACCTGGATATCTGAAAGTGTTATTAGCATGTGATGAAGAATCTGATTCTGCTAACAAAGCTGCCGTATTCCATATCTGCAAAACAACTGAGATAGAGACCCAGAGATAATATCATAACCAATTAGGTAATCCTAAGAAACAGGTATGAAATTACTACCATGTATTTACCTCAAGAAAACTGATCAACAGAAATCCTACTAAAGAACAATCCCTACTATTACCTGAAAAAAAAATTATAGACCTTAATGAAGACATTTGGGTTTTGTGAGTGATGTTAATTACATTTATTAGAGGTTTGATTGTTTTGGGTTTTTTAAAAATCTATGTGAAAATGTGTCTGTGTGTGTGACTTCTCCATGTTTAGTGTTGGATCAGTCACAGACATGGCAATAAGTGGGCAGAAGTCCATTCTTTTGTCAGTCTGACCCTGGGGAGGAAGGAGGAAAAGATAAAAAGGACCAATGCTTCTCTGCTCCTTGTGCAAAGACTCTGTTTCTTCCTCAGAAAAGGTATTTCTCTGCTTACCCACTGCACTGTATCCATTTTGTGCTATGGAGGTCTAGTTAATTCTGAACTGAAGAGTTGTACGTACACACCTGCCAGTAGTAAAATGTAGTCTGAAATTCAGTTCCATTGAAATTGCACAGTGCCAATATTGGGGTGAGTTTGATTCATAAGCTTGATTTTTTTTTATTGTAAAATTAAGTGACATCAGAAATGAATCCAAGTTTTACATATTTGGCTTGTTTACTGTTCTGCTTTTAGTTGGGATAGAGTTAATTTTCTTCACAGTAGCTAGTATGGGGCTATGCTTTGGATTTGTGCTGGAAGCAGTGTTGACNTTACATGTGATGGAGCCCTGATTTCCTGGAGATGGCTGAACACCTGCCTGCTGATGGGAAGTAGTGAACTAATTCATTGTTTTCCTTTTTCTGTGTGCGTGGCTTTTGCTTTCCCTATTAAACTCTCTTTATCTCAACCCACATCTTTTCTCACTTTTACTCTTCTGATTCTCTCCCCCATCCCACTGGGGAGGAGTGAGTGGGTGGCTCTGTGGGGCTTTAGTTGCCAGCTGTGGTTAAACCATGGCATTGATATTTGTTAAAATATTTTAAACTCGTTTGTGAGCTTTCCCTATCCCAACATTGTAGGTTTTAATCATTATAACTTGTCATTGCCACTTATTCATTGGAGTTAAAAACCACACATAAAGAAGGACAGATTCTTTAAGCAGAGGAGTTATGACATTCTCCTTTTCATTTCTTTTTTAGCAAACAGCTATATTGCTGCTGTATCACAACATGCGATATGTTGTATCACAACATGTGTCAAAGTAAACCAAGCCATGCAAAATTTATTTGAGGCAAATGGCTGAATTGCAGACATCATATAATGTTGATAATATTAGTCATTTATGGAGATGATAATAATAGTAGCCATTTGTGGAGATACTTGCTGCAGTGCAGGGCACCTTGCTCCATGACTCTTATTGAAACACAGCAAAAAGCAGGGCTTCATGCCCTCATATGGAAGGGAAAGGTAAACTCATTGCGTAAGAACTATTATTCCCATTTCCCCTACTTACAGAAATTCCCCAGTTCTGAAGAACTTCCTTCCTCCTCCCTGTACCTTTTGAATACTGCTGAATGCTTTTGCAGCTCTCTTTGGTGGCAGTCGTTGAGTAAGGGAAGAGCTGTAATTAACTCTCCAGTTGAAATCACAAAACACAGCCACTGTGGCGTAAAATAGAAAATTAAAAAGCTTATAGCACCTGTGCTTTTGTGCTGTTTTTATTTCTGAAGTTCTAATTGTACGCTGCCAAGTCATAGACATCTTTACAATATGTCTGAGCTCAATGTGTCATTAGATTCTATTCCTTTCCATAATTTAGGTTCTTGGTCATAGAACTGAAAATAAATGAGTTGAGTAAGAACTTCCAAGCAAGGATTTCAGAATATGGTAACCTGCCTTTTCAGACTTTCAGTGAAATATTGAATCAAATAATTATTTCCATTTGCACATATTCAGGCTGAAATATTTCCCATATTTATTATGGGTGGTTTTCCCTACTCTTCACATTATCTGTGCAATAACTTTGCATGTTAGTTACAAGTTAATAGAGAAATTATGTAAATGGATCATAAGACTTGCAATAGCATTTTGAAAATCCGTAGGCTTTCTGTTGCTGGACTTTATTCTGTGATGTCTTCCTGTCTATTGTGCTACCTATCTTGCTGGAAGCTAGAGAACTCAGATCCACAGTTGCTTCACACAAGACAGACTCACCTTGACAGACTTTTCTCTCTGGCAGATAAAACTAAAATTTGAAACGATTCACTGCAGTCTTAAATACGCACTGTTACTCTTACATTTATTTGTTGTTAGTAGCCAGTGAGAGTTATGGACAGTACTGCTATGCAGTAATTTATTTTATTGGTTGTTTTTAGTGGTTAGTTTTTGTATTACATTGTGTAAGACTAGCATTGAGTAAGAAGGAAGTGAGCTACGATGTTCTGTTAGTTTACTGTCATGTAGCATGGAGTGAAAAAAATGTGGAATATAATGCATGTGTTGATATCTAAATAAAGACTTTGACACTTGGAAATTGTCACATCGGTTCTGTTTAAAAACAAAGATATGGCATAATATAGATTTACATATAAATGTGTCTTAGAAGTCTGACTCAAAATGCAGTCATTTTAACAAAAATGCTTCTAATAAGGTTATTGGATTCCATAATTGTTTTCCTGTAGTGATTTTCACTGTTAAAGTCAGAGTATGTTTTTTTATTCTTTTCCTCCTCCTTGTGTTCCTCCCCCATCCTCCAACTGCTAGCTTTTCAAACTCAGCCTGCTATCTAAATGCTGAGACACGTTCACTTCCACCATTACGTCTCAACCTGCAGGAGGGATGAATTTGATCAGAAGTTGGTGAGTGATCTTTCTGGTGGTAAAAAAACATTTTGTGCACTCTTTGTCACAGCTATTTGGACTGGTGATCATAGGAATAAATGTGCAGACTGTGGGTTTTCTTCTTTCTGTAAATTAATTAGCTGCAACATAGTCTCAGGTTCATCCTGTTTCTGTTGAACTCCAGCTGTCTTCTGTACAAACTAGATGGGCAGTGTAAATATACACACCCAGCTTACATCTCCAAAAAGAACTTTAGAGTGGGGGAGTATAATACGAATATGGCAATAGTGGTGGAGGTGTCACTCACACTGGATGAGGGAAGAGCACAGTGCAGCTTCCTTCCTTTCTTCCATCTGTTTTCATGCATGTGCTTTTCCCAAGAAACTGGTTTGCCTACCCTGTAATATCCTCTCGATATGCCCCTTCGTGCTGCCAGAAGGCTTCAGAGCCCAGACCATGCAAGCCAGTGTCAGCTGTGGTTTCAGAGCTCACCGGTGTATTTGAGACATATGAAGGGTTCCTTTGACCCTGAAGCATACCTGCTAGCACTGATTGTCATTAAGATGGAACCTGCCACCTTCAGAATTACTTTCAAAATCATAGCCTAAGAAGTTATTTTTGTCCCTCAGGAAAATATGAATCAAGTAACTTTTCTCCAAATAAAAACTGTGTAATGTGCTCAGTTAAAATGGTGTTTTGTTTGAAAATATGGAAATATTTAGCAATTGATCATTGCTTTTAGCACATAAAATAAATTTTGTTTATATATTTGCAAATACGGCCTATAAAAAACCTCATGATCTACACTCTAGGGGAGAAAATTTGCCCAGTGATCTGTACTGACAGATTAGGTTGCGTATAAATGGTTCACAGACCACTAAGCCTGTTCTGATTCTTCCAATGCCTAATGCATTCGGGTATTTTAAGAGTGGGTTTAAACTGTGAGAGGTTCTGGGCTATATTTATTTATCCCACTGTATCATCACAGCATCCCTATCAAAATAATCATAATTTTATAAACTGCTACCCACTATTCTGCTCTGGGTTGAAGAATTGCTAATCTCTTCTTCAGCCCATTATCCTGATCTGTCTCTTTTCTAATTCCGCTATATCTCTTTTGAGACTGGACAACGGCAATTTTACACCGGGTTGCACGCAGTACACAAACAC
>VZTO01016358.1:25952-50351 GCA_013400615.1 Syrrhaptes paradoxus | reverse complement strand
TCTTTGGTGGTCACAAAGGTACAACAAACCCAGCGGTGACATTAAGGAGTTCATGACAGAGCGGTTGGGGTAGGTGGATTATTTGTAGTTTTACAGCTAGGAGGATGCTGCAGTTTCTTTTGCAGTAGAAAGCAGTATGTTGGCCTGGAGGGTTAGACCTTTTCTGCAATGCCTGTCCCAGAGGCAAGGGTGGAATTTCTCTGGTGGCACTTTGCAGACTTACACTGATGCTGCCGTGGAGCTGGCCATCAGTGCAACCCACACAAGTGAGTTTGGAAACCTTGCTTTAGAAAAGGGGGGGAAGCCTGAGCCACCAGTAAATATCTTGCAGTTAAGGTCGAGGGTATAATTCACTTTTTGCCTGCAGTGTTCTGTTCTCTGCATGTACCATAGAAATAAAAGAAGAGGGAAAGTGATGTACACAGTTTAGCTGACTTCCTGAAGAAACAGCGTGAGAGCTAATTTCTGCTGCAGTGCAGGGCCTCGTGATGATGCTGCCGAAGCAGAAGGAGTCCCCACCAACTGCTGCATTGCAGACCTGCACAGAGAGTGGGGTCCGTTCTGTGTAGCATAGAATTACTTGTACTTCTTGAACTCTTAGTGCAGAGAAAACCAAGGCAAATCTACAAAGCAGACCCGTGAGGAATCATCTTGCTATCCCCAAAGTTCAGCCACTTCTTGGGTGGAATGTGGTGGCAGCTAAGACAAGCATAGTAGAAGTATGCTGGAAAAGTAGTGTTGTGAAACTTAAAATAGCAAAGGTCACACTTACCAGTTTTTACTCCCTGTAGGCTGTTTTTTCCGTATTGTCTTGAAAATGGTATTCTGCTTGGGTCGCGCATGCCCTTTTTCCAGATTCTAATATGAAATCATTTCAGCATATCTTCAGTGGTGAAATTGCCATAGAGATATATAATTAATTGCTTCTAGAAATTTGTAAATTGTCTTGAAACTTGCTTTAATCAGAATTTGCTGCTGTCATCTTTGAAGAGACCTCATTGTAAAAATTGTCGATGACGAGACTTATAATTGCTCTTACATGATGCTCGTGTAAGTTACAAGATCTTGTTGTCCAGAAGGTGCCTCAAAAGAGCCCGAGGCTTTTCTTCAAGTCATACCATTCTTCCTGCTCACACCTCCTTGGCTTCTGCGCTGCAGGCACGCGTGGCACAAAGGTGCTGGAGCGCCCTAAGGCACCAGTGTTGTCATGACTGTCAATTTCTACAAGATACTACTGGTTCAAAGGGTTTTTCTAGCCTGAAAGGAAAAAGAAGAGACAAAACCCACTGGCAAATCCGGAAGGTGGATTGATTTTTAATTAATTGTTGTTAACTGCTTTTGATATTGGAGAAAAAGCAAATCTCTAGGAAAGGAGCATGGTTTGATGGCAGGAGGCGTGTTTCCTTGTGTTTAGGCATTAACAAGGGCAGGGAGGGATGACAAACCATTTCTCTGCTCCCTTATTGCCAGAGATGTGGGGATGGAGAGTGGGCTGGAGCAGTTACAACAGCACCTGAAAGACCTAGAACCTGTGCTCATTGCAACAAAAGCATGGTCGCACCAGCGGAGCAGGAAGCTGCCTCTTGCCTGCTGTTGAATGCTGGAAATAAAGAGGCACCTTTGCAGAGCAGAGACTCTCCTTGATGCTGTGAAGAATTACCATGGCCATCTGGGCAGTTTTTATATTGGAAAAACAGACTGGAGTTGGTGAGTAGAAAGGTTCTCCGTATCGCTTTGGCTGGTGTGTGTCCTACCTCGGCTCTGTCTGCCCTGGCTTGTCTTGTTTCAAGCAAGACAGTTTTGTTTTTGGCGTTAAACTCTGTCTGCCCCTGAATTAACAAACAAACTGAGATGAGACTCCAAACATTCTCCGACATCCACATGAGCTGGAGCCCCCAGCAGCTGTTCTGTACCGTTACAGATTTAATACCGTCTTTCCAGCCCAGTGGTGGTGTGGTGCTCTGCGAACAGAGCTCGTGGGCTCTCCTTGAATGGAAGCAATTAGTATTAAGCTTTGGAGAAGGCTTTGCCCGTTCCTGCAGGGAGAGAGAGAGGCTCCTGGATTTATTAGGAAATGACAGAAGGAGATAGAAGGAGTTGGAATCCAAGAAGATCTCAGGGGAATAGAAAGAGCACGGAGGCAGCTTCAGGGTGAAGGGGAAGATACGATTTTGGACATGACTTGTCTGTTGCAAAGGGGATTCGGGGGACCAGCTTATCTGTTCTTCCCTGCTCTGGTGTATCTTATGGCTGTGTTTGCAGTTGAATTTGGTTATCTGCAGACATTTGAAAGCCATGACATACTTTCCTTGCTTCTAATGGTAGATGCCTTCTGATATCCAGCTGCCTGGTGCACCTTGTGGTTTCCCGGTACCATCGAGAACTATTTTGTTGAAATGGAAGAAAGGGCATTTAGCTGAAGATGCCTAATTAATGCATTTCAGTTAGAAGCAGTGTCTTAAATATTGCTGCATGGGATTTTGGTTTTTTCCCCCTTCCTTTAAAAGCAGGCAGTTGGGTGATGTCAATCAGTGTGAATGGAACTAACTGAAAAGGAGCCTCGGCGTGTACTGACTTCTGTCCGCAACGAAAACTGACGCGAGGTGTTTGTAGGAGTGGTGAGACTGCCCTGTGGAATCCAGCTGGTGCTGGATTTCAGGAGCACTGTATTTAAGGGCATAGAAATTAACCACGAAAGACCTGGGATTAGGAAAAAGCAACTTGGTTAAACATATGTTTTGTTGTTTCTGTTTGGTTTTGTGCTGTCTTCTGAAGCACCCAGTTCTGGCTACTCAGAGAGCAGCCGTGGGAGTGTTCAGGTTGTGGATTTGATCTCATTGTGCAACTTCTGTTCCCCTCATGGTATTTGGAGTCTTGTAGCCTGCAAAAGAAACAGAGATGTTCTGTTTTCTTTCTCATTTTTGAAAGGATGATCATTTCTTTACTGGCTTCAGAACCAAAGATCTTCTGATTTGCAATCAGCTGGCGGGGAGAAGTCTTTAAATAGCTTTAATTTTCATTAAACGGTAGAGTTCGTAGGGGTTAGCAAGTATTACGCTGTGCTTTCGCCTCTGTGACTGAGGGTTCTTTCTAGGCCTGCTGCTGAACCATTGCAGCAAGCGGGTCACAGGCAGGAAATAATCTGTCAAAAGAAAAGTCTGTTTCTTGTGTTGGCAGATCAAATTCTGCAACGGGCTAGATCGAACTAATTGCCTGGTTAATGTTTCCTTCCCTTCTCAGCAGCACAAGGTTTTTCTGGAGGTAAATGCCTGGACTGCATTTTGAAATATGGTTTAGCCATGGTGAGGACTGACTTCATATTGATTGCAGGCCGAAAATTTGGCAGCCAGATATATAGATTTCAGTGCTTCGTTGTGCAGCCTCTGAAAAAAGCCAGCAGGTGCTGCTTTCCCCTCTGCCCCCAGCACTGGCTTTCCCAAGATACAGAGAGGAGCGATTGCAAGAGCTTCATCTATATCCAGCCAAGGAGGTGCTTTGCTTTTTCTCCTCACGTGCTGCATCTGGTTGGCTGTTTTTGAACAGTGTAATGTGTCACGCATCTCCTATTACTAGAAAACACCCACGTAGAAAAGGAAAAAGCACGTACCAGGCCAAAAGTACCAGGAGCTTCTGCACCTCTGTGTGTGGGTGACGGGGGCAGGCAGTTCTGCCACGTGGATCACAGCCTGGCAGGGGAGCAAGGAAAAAAGCTCAGGAAGAAACCGGAGGAAAACCGGTTGTTACCACAAATAAAAAGGAGTAGAGCCTGGTCTGTGCCTGGAGACAATCCAGGTTTCATCAGGAGTGTTACACCAGCAGCTTGTTCATTCTTATTTCCCTCGCGTAGCAGCTCCTCTGTTTGCCAAAGGCCACGTGGCATCACAAGGATCGTCTGGCTTGCCCAGAGGCCAGCAGAGTTTTCTTGGCTCCTCATGTACTTTATTACGTGGAAACTTTGTCCACTGTCTTGCAGCTACATGGGGTTTTTGCTTCCCCTTCAAAAGGGGCTTGTCCCTGAATTAACAGAGGGGTGTTCGCTGTTTACTTCTTTGACACTGCCCTCCACCTTCTCTGCCAGGCTCACGGCAGGGCTGTTGCAGTATGGTGTGACCAGCTGTGAAAATCTGACACTTTACTTGGAAAATATCTGTAAGATGCTTGGGAAAAGTATCTGCAGCATAGGCAGTGGGATACGCTCTTTCCAAAAGCCGGGGTCATCTTTGTCTTTCTCCCTGGTCCCACAGGCTTAAAGCAAATGAAGGTAATGAATTGCAGAAAGGGTTTCCTGAGCATGGAGTTTGACATTATTTGGAAAAAGGGCTTCAGACAAGTCATGTAACAGAGGCAGCACCTCTTGCTGCTGCCCTGATTCACCAGGTCCACAGATGAGAACAGAGTGCTTGGTGATCTTATGATGCATTTAAGATGTTTAACATCTCCCTGAATTCTGCCCGCCTTGTCTGAGGTCTGTGCTTCTTCCTAAACAGTTCCTATGAATCTGTAGCAAAACTTGTTTTCTGTGTTGGCCTTGTCTGCAAGGCCTCTGGCAGTGTTTTGTCCGAACAGGGAGTTTCTAAGAGGGGTTTTGACCTTAAAGGAGAAATTATCTGTCTCTGAGGAGCTCTGAGAGCAGCCTCTGCTAGATAGCCAGTTAGTTATTCCCGTAATGAGTATCTGCAAGAGGCACAGATTTTTTCAGTCTGTAGCTTGAAGTTGCTTCAAGACATCTTAGTCTTGTTTGCAGAACAGAAATCCCAGAAAATTTTTCCCAGAAAATTCAGAAATTCCTTCTTCCCTGGTCCCAAAAGATGGTGTTCTTTGGGTTTCTGGTGTGTGCTGTGTGTGTGTTGTCAAAGTCCGTGGTTGGTGTTGCTGCTGTGGCAACCTCTGAAGCTCTGAGTGGCTGCTGTCATCCTCAGGCAGACACTTGGCTTTTTTTTGTGCATAAGCACATAAGCATGTGTGCTTTTGGTTTATTCCTAGTGTCAGTTCTACCTGACAGGAGGGGCAAATTTGGCAAATAACACCTGCTTGTAGAGTTTTCTGGGGGTGGAGTTGCTGACATTCAATTGCTTCAGGGATTGCATGGAGCAGTTGCACCGACATTTCAGAAATGGGATTCGTCATTTAACGGGCACGGGTAATGGCTGGATTTTGTTGTCCTAAGGACAGGTGGGTGAGAGGGATGGTTAATGTGTGCGGAAGGGCACAGACAGAGAGCAGGCAGGGAATATGTTCTCATCCTGGAGGATGCTGGGTTGCAGGTAGGATTGCATGAGCTCTCCTTGGACATGAGGGACAGAGAAAGTGAAAAACACGCACAAGACGACCAGATTGTCCCCTTTTGACCTTCACAATGTCAGATACCAGATTTCAAGTGGATCCTTTAAAGGTTTGTTTTATTGATAAAATTTAGCTTTCACCTTCACCGTTCTCGTGAGATGAATACAAATTATAAAGCAAACCCTTGTCTGACCTACTTAACAGCACGGTAGTGATCCAGGTTCCTTCACACAGTAAAACTTTGGGTAGCGAAAGGTTTACATATGTGCTCCAGCTGTTGAGCCTTGTGTCCGACAGTGCCTTCTGTCTGGGAACGCTGTATAAAATCTTATTTGGTCCTTTGTATGCTGTGTTAGCGAGTCACGTACGTGGGTCATTGTTTGGGGGATCTCCTGCGACTCAGCCCTGACTGGGTAACTTCTGCAATGAAAAGGGATTTTACGCCTGCTTCAGTGAGCCACCTTCTAAAATTAGGAACTGCTTAATGCGCTGTGGGCATCGCCAGCAGCAGCTTCCTTTGAAGTCTCTGTAAATGCGCTAGTCTCTGTGACGTCTTTGTAAAGCCCTAGGAAGGGCTGGTTCCCATCTGCAGAACGTGTAGGTTCTGGAACCTCTCTGACTCCAGACAGCCTGTTTCCACCCAGCCCGCCTGTGTTCTCAGCTGCAACCGACAGATGAAGGTTCCGATGGAAACTGTGGTGGGGGTATTGCTGAAGTCACGTCTCCCTCACCACTGTTGGTAGCTGGTCACCTTTCCATCAGTTTGTGTGTCAGGACCTTCGGCACCTCAGGGCTGTTGCCTCTCTCTAATGAACTGATTGAAAACTAAGGACATTCCAGCAGCTAAATGTTCAGAGCTAAAAATGAGAAATTACATTTGTTTTTGAAATAAAGCTTGCTAACAAGTTCAAAGTGCTATCAAAATGACTTTGGTCATGTGAGCTTCTAAATCAGCTCAGTGCTTCATGTGCTTTATTTCTCTTCCTCTCGCAGCTCTGCGGAACCGAATATTCCTGTGACAGGAGGATTGTTATGGACCCAGAATGACTTCCATAAAATAAAAAGTGGCCTTCAACTTTTCTGAAACAGCGGAGTGCTCTGCGGTTTTCAGTATTGCACAAGATAAGTGACATGGGAGAAGTAGTAATGGTGATGGGGAAATAGCCACTCCAGGATATATTTCTTTCTTTTATGAAGATTTACTGATTTTTACCATGTAAAATCAGTATTTTGTAAAGGTAGTGTTCTAAGTTCCATGTGTAGTAACCATTGTCTTGCTTAACCACTGTCGTGAACTTTTAGCTGTAGTTGACGTTTGCCAAATACAGCCAGAGTACTTTGAAATCCTTCCGTGTTCTTTCATTTTTTTCATGGTTAATAAATACAACCGACTGAAGGCAAACCTTTCTGGATCCTGTTTTCCCTTTTCCACTCAGGTATTCTAGAAAGTGTCTGCTGGTCCTTGTTAGCCAGACTGTTGAGCCCTTCCTCTTTCAGTGACACTAATATTGGCCTGTCGGAGTTTGCATGATTTTGCAGGATAAGCTTGTGCTACAGTTTCCGTCTAGCTGGGATTTCACATGAAGCTTCAGGGATCAAGCCTAGTTACAGGACAGCTGAATGCACTGTAGTGCTTCCATATCTTTGAAAATTTTTTTTTTCCTCACTGTTTTTTTTTCAAGTGATAGTCTTCAGGCCACTACTATCTCTTTTTAATTCAAGTTTTCTGCTTGATGTTGTTTCTATTCATGATTTTGCTGAGGTTGATAATACTGTGGGCTTTTCTGAGAGCTGGTGTGATTACTCCAGACGTAGACTCCAGAACCTTGTTGGAAAGTTGTTGAGAAAAATGACTTCCAGCTACTTTTTCCTAAATTCAGTAATCTGTACTAACGGTTCTCAGAACGTGGAGGCTTTTGCAATCACCTGTCAAAAAACTGGTGGTGTTTAAGCATATAGTTATTGCAGGACTCCTCAGTAAGAATTTGCTGGAGTGTATCTGCTGCAGGGCGAGACAGAGCCTTTCTCTGTCAGTCTCATACTCTGCAGTATTTACAAACTGAACAGGAACATGTCCGTGCAGCATTATGAAATGGAATCGTTTTAGTTCTTTAGAGCTGTGTAGGTACAGAAAGGGCCGTACAGCTTTAGCAGGACAGGGGCCAGGATTGCCTTGCAAGTTAGAACAGCAGCTTCACAGATGCTTTGAGCTGGCTCTCAAGTAAAGGCTTAGCTAAATGTCCATCATGTCAGTATTACTTCTTTGTTCTACTTTTTTGTTATCCTGTTTTACTGTGGTTACTCTTTACCAGGCAGCTAAAAGTTGTTTAAAGTGGAAGGCAGGTTGTATGTTTCCTTCTCTAAAAACAAGAAGTACTAACGTAAAAGAGAACTTCTCTTTCTGTTAGGAGGGATTTTTCATGTAAGCCCTTCCCCTACCTCGTATTTTTAGACATTTCTCCTTTTACCCAGCAGTTCCTCAAGCTTATTTAGGAAATTTTGAGTGAAGAGGGTTTTTTCTTTTATTACTGCATTTAGTAGAGTATGAAATTGCTTAAATTATTGTATTGGGTACTTCTGAGGTCTGTCAGTGCAAAGATAACAGAAAGGAAAGGGTGATGCTGGCAAAATGCTGTGCTACATATAATTTTTTTCCCCCTTTGGTAAAAGTTTACTGGGTAAAAATTGTTTTCAATGTGCCAGTTCTTATCTTTGCTAGAAGCATATTCTGAGTGGGGATGAGGAAGGCAGTGTTGATGTATTCCTAAATTACTTGATTTTTCCTTTGCCTGGGGCAGGACTTCTGAGACTTTCTCCCTGTAAATTAAATCTCTCCAGACAGATTTTTACTGTCTGAAAAAATATCTCCCAAGGGAAGCTAGAGAAAGGAATGGAGATAGAAGCTGGGACTACATGGAATAGGAACTGCTGAGGAAGTTAAAGCCTGGGTCCACAGTTTCTGGGGCCTGTGAGCCCTTCTGGCTTTTGCCACTTCTTGATTTTCATTTCAGTGTAAGTGATTGGACAGAGCACTGGAACCTCAGATAACTTGTTCCTGGCTATTCAAGACTTTAATATTGTAGTCTCCTTCCCAAAGGCAGCTATTTGGAGAAGGACTTCAGCTCTACCCCGGGGTTACAGTGTTGTTGAGGAACAGGAGCAGTAAGAATATCCGATAGAAGCTAGCGGTACTTGTTTCCAGCAGTGGAGCACTGGAGGATGCAAGCTAAGCCAAAAGGGC
This sequence comes from Syrrhaptes paradoxus, assembly GCA_013400615.1. Classification (NCBI taxonomy): domain Eukaryota; kingdom Metazoa; phylum Chordata; class Aves; order Pterocliformes; family Pteroclidae; genus Syrrhaptes; species Syrrhaptes paradoxus. The sequence continues at coordinate 41,827 of VZTO01016358.1, read as the reverse complement.
CTGGGATCAGGAACAGGCAACTGTGTAATACAGCTATTGGCTTGGTTTTGAGCGGGCTTGTGCTGTCTCCTGCAGCACCTGGTTCCCGGCCAGTGTGAGAGGTTCAGGCAAATCCAGACAGAGGTGATCCTTGTGTATCCTTTTCCTTTCTTTCCCCCTCCAACTTTAAGCAGTTTGAGTCAAAGCTAGTAAGTGACACTGTATCACCTCCCTCACAGTAAAGGAAATGATCAATGTTTAAATAGCAAAAGAAAATTTTTGTAATACAGAGACTGACAGAGGATGTTATTCTGACAAGACAGTGGAAGAGCTGCTTTAGGACAAAACAGCTTTTTGAGGGCTCTTGCCTAAAGAGGGTTACAAAACAAAAAACTAGAAACAAATAATCCAACGGCTCTCAGTTTTATTAAATAAGCAATTTATATATATATATAAAGTATAACATGTTTCATATTGTTAAATAATTGTGCAAACCTTTTACACAGAGCGGGGACAGGGGACAGGCAATAACCTATATTTGTTAGATTCTTCTCTCGATTCTTTTAATACATTTACAAACTTTAAATACCACAGATCAAAATCATAGCTACTGTACAATGGCTCTTCAGAAGGCTAACCAAACACTAGCATGAGAATAACTTAAGTGGAGGTGCACTTGTATTTTTCCAGTTGAAATATTGCAAGAAATACAGTTAATAAGAGCTCTGTTGCAGAGACAAGCTGTGGGTACATAAAAGGAGTATTAAAGCTGAACACTTGCCCTAGAAGTAATCGTGACAGATGTGATGATCTGGCTGCTCTGAGTCTTGTAGTACTCATCTTTCAGGTGAACTTCTGACTTCTGGCAGGTCAAGATAAAGCGATATTTCAGCTCTGTGGAGCAAAGGCTCACAGAAATGATGTGTGTTCCTTGCCTTTAAGCATGGAAGTTTAAAAATTACCTTAGTCAAAATAGATCCCTTGAGATGTTCCTGCGTATGGTTTGCTATGCACTGCAGGTGTACATGCGTGTCACCAGCCTTTTTAACTGAACTATTTGGACAGATTCTTTGCCTCTTCTCACTTTATCATCAAAAATTTTGAAATGCCAAAATTCATGACTTAATGCAAACTGGCATTAAAGGTAGGTGGGGGAAACTCACCTATATAGATGTTTTGGGTTTGTTTGGTTGGGGATTTTTTAATGCAGATCCTTCTACTTGTTCTAAGCAACCATACCCACACCTTCTGTTTTTAAGTTTCCAGTTAAAGCATTTTTACAAAAGGTAAACAGACTCATGCTAGGGAATGAAGGACATGCAGCAGCAGCCACTGGAGCAGTGCACGCTTATTACTACAGAGATTTAGGAATACCACATACTGGTTTAACATCCATTTTCACTCATTTTTGTCATTAAGACTTACATAATATTTGGGTCAACCAAAAAAAAAACCCAAAGAGATTTATAAAATTTACAACAATTAAACAGTAATGTTTAATTCTACAAATGAATAAAGCCACCTACTTTAGCTCAATATGACAACACCAGGATTAACAGCAGCAAAATCATCTGTATGTACATTTTAATATAGTACTGACATGGAATTCTCACAAAAAATACTCAAAAACTTAGACTGACATCCCATAAAGCATTTGATTTTGGATTAATGAATTTAAGGTTATACACTCTTAAGTGACTAATTGTGTGAAAGTAATACAGCTAATGGTGCAGGATCAGTAAATAGGAATTCCCAGAGAACGCTCTGGCCCCTGTAAAGCACTGAAGTCAACTGCTTAAGTCTTGCGGATTGCAGTAGGCCAGGATTATACCTTCCCACTTCTTTTTTTCTCATCTAGAATTGTAATTTCATGGATTTTATTAAAATATAGTTTCTAGAACTGTTCTCTTACAGTTTTAAAAACATTTAAATACCATGCTCTCAAAAAGAGCATTTATACAAAGTCTTATATTTACAATATAGACAGTTATGATCAGGTGTTAGTAAGATCAACTCTTCCACGTAAGAAGAAATCTAAGCTGATGTGCTGAAGATTAATGAAGGTGTCAGTGTTTTGAAGTGGCTTGTAAACATACCTGACAACAGATGCAGATGGCTAATTAAAGTAGTTGATTAGGAAAGACTACATCACATACAAAAGTTTTCTTACCTTTAAAGAGGAACAAACAAGCACAAAAATTGCAAATTATTTCCACAAGGCTCCACTGCCCATTCTGTAAGTCTGTGCATGATCAATGCTAATAGCTTCATCGAAAAAGACAGTTTGCCTTCGAAGTGCCTTAGGGAAATCGTACACAGGGTTTGTATTGGCATAGCGTTCCCATTGTTTAAAAAGGAATAATTCTGTCAGTAAGACAAAAGTTAATGGAAATTAAAATGACTAGACAGATCCTACAAAAATTAGTATCTCCATAAACCACCCAACACTTCACACAGAAATTTCTGCTCAGTTTTCCACATTAGAAAACATCAAAGACACCTACTAAACCTCTCTTAAAATAGCTTATCTTCTGAACTGGAGAAAAAGGGAACAAACATTTTTCTACATACAAGTACTTAATTCCATGCAAGATGGAAAACATGAGTGCACAATAAACTTCATTTTATACCGAAATAATTTATAAATTAATCCGTTAAGATTAAACAGGGTCTATAGCAGTTATATTGTTACACCTTAAACACATGCAAATGAGTTAACAGCAACATTTTTACATAAAGTTTAGTGCAAGAATGTATCTGCTTAATAAATAGACTAAAGATATTATGTAATGCTTTGAAGTGCACACACAGTATCTGTGCACGTAACAGACTGGTTTGAAAAGTTGTCCGTGTTTGTCTATAAACTACAAGTGCCCATTTGAAATAAAAAAGATCCATAATTACTCATGGGCTACTTCACTGTGACACACGGTGTCACAAACATTGTGGTGAAAATGTAATACTGAAGTTAATCTAGAGATTATTTTATTTTTTATACACAGCTTTTATACAATCAAGAAAAAGAGATACAATTTGTATCAACAAACAAAAGGTCATTTCTGGTTATTTGAGGCATTGCTCTCAGCTGCTTATACCATGCAAGAGAAGAGAGTAAGAATTAATTGCAAATTAAAAATATAAAACGGTGATTAGTTAAGAAATGTTTTTGAAAACTGGTCAAGAGTTAAATCTGTTTTCCCCAACTATTATAAATGTCTGAAGATCTTTTTTTTCCCATTAACAGAGACAATAACCAACTAATTAAAACTTAAGTTACTTTTATATACCAACTGTAAATACAGAATCACCTTCAAGTAAACTAATTTTAAATACGTAATGACATGGTCATTATATGTGTTACCTGTACCAGCACACGAGTGTTTATCTTGTGTGAAATGATACGGTTATCAAACGTCAGTAAACTAACTGCAGTTGCACCTGTAACCGTGCCTTGCTGTTGGTTTGGGAGTTCTGTTTGATAGGACAGGAACATATTTTGCACATGAGAAAGAGCCCATGAGATATTTAGAATCAAACCAACCATTACACTAACACAAGTGGAGGAAATTATGTAACTTTGTTTCTCAGACAAACGGATAACTAGAAAGCAGCATGCAAGCCATTATCAAAACACCAGAAACAACCCTGACTGCAGCCTCACGTTCCGTGTGTTTCACAGTAAGAAACATTTAGGCAGTGTCACACCTTCTCATGAAGAAACAAAAGGCCATAAACCCGGCCTTCTCAACTTTCATGAAAAAAACTACAGTAGAAGTCAACAAGTCCTAGCTCGAGAGGTATCGAGTTAGTCATGGTTCGAAATGTTGAAATATACAATGGATTCAAAAAAGGGCGTCCAGTCAGTGCAGCTTAAAAAACAATAAACGCCTCTTCTGGAGACATTTAGCTACAAAGGTTCCCACCCTGAGCAAGATACCAGTTGCGCAAACAATGCCACACAAAATTATCTCACCTGTTGAAACAGGAACTCTAAAAGCCTTCATGAGGCAAATGCACACCTTTGCATGGATCTGAAGAGCAAAAACCAGGCCAGCTTTGCCGCAGACTCAAACTGCAGTATCTCTCTTCAGGAACCCCCTTCTCAAGTTGATCCTGTACAGCCACCTGGAACGCTGGGCTCACTCAGACACCATCCTTGCCCCCAGAGGAAGGGCTGTAGTGACGGATGGACTTCCACGGTAACATCCACTTTACGCTGCTTCAGGCTGAGTAATCCAATTTACGTACAACTGACCATTTGCTTACAGCTTGTCTGGTCATGGGGGCCAGTGGCTGCTTACTGCACAGCTGAGAGGCGGTTCCGAAGAGAGAAGCTACAGTTAAACTTCTAGTTTATTGAAGGGCACTCACAGCTTCACACTCCTTAATGTTTTGGTCCTAATTTAATAAAGTATTTGGCTTCTGTTGGATTGAGCCATCGTATTGGACAATGTAATAGATGCTCACACTCTTGGGGAACATTTCTGAAATTTAAGTACCAAAAACAATATAGGCATTCAAAAGCTGAAATCAGTTTTTCCTTCTACAAATTGAATATTTCAGTTTTTGTCAAGTTTGCTTTTTCTTCAATATTTAATATGCCAGTAAGCAGTGTCAAATGACAAAGCTGAAACCCTAGAAGTCATCTGGGTGTGTACAGAGCATCCTTTTAAAGGCCAATTAGGTATTTATAAGCAAATTTCAAGTGTACACTAATACATGCAGTATAATTGCTAACAATAAATTTGTAGTAACAGCTTTGAGACACTGAACGTGACATTGTAGTTCTTAATGAGTTATCCATGCAGCAAGGTATGCATTTCCTATAAAATACTATTAAAAATCCCTATATTTAAAATCTTAAAATTTACAATACAATCAACTCCTACATAGTGCCTCAGCATATATACGATTGCTACTGTGTACAGAATTTATACTGTCTTAGTAGAAAATATTTACAATAGATTGGCCCCTTCCTTCTTCATTTAAGTTTTCCTCCAGGTCCTATATGCCATACAGTTTAATTTATCCAAAAGAGGCTGTAATGATTTAACGCCCTGTTCTTAATTTGGCAACAATCATAGCTGCTAGCTGTTGTGCATCTGTCATGTGGGGATTCTTTTCCATCACAGAAAGGACAATACTCGGAGGGAAGATATTGCAGAGGTTCTTGTATGTTTGATACTGATGTTCTGGGATGATATGTGGTTCCCGTGGTTCACCACATATCCCAATCCAGGGATTCCTCCAGAGTTGCTCCATCTTCTCAGGCATGCTCCTTACCATGACAGGTTCATAACATGGCTGCATGAGGTTGTTGCTCAGTGGATACGAGTGGTACGTGTAAGAGTCGGATGCGCATGGTAACGGATCCCAGCTAGCGTGCTGCTCTCGACAGAGAGGTGGTCTCCTCTGTCTCGTTGGGTTACTTTCGTAAAGCCGTGAGTCAGAAATGCTGTCCATTCTTGTCATGACCAAGGCACGGCTTGGTTGTGCAGTTGATGGATGAACAGTTTGAGGCACAGGGTACTCTCCTGGACAACTGGACCGTGCTCCAACAACCGGATGCTGGGCATGTAGGCCTAAGTGGGAAACTGACTGTTTGCGAAGGGATTGCTTAGGCTCTTCAGTTCCGTAACTCTGAACTCTATTTAAGGCTTCATGGTAACCATGGGAAAAAGGCTGAAGACGATTTTGCGATGGCAGTCTGTGGATCTTCACATTGTCTTCTGGACTGGCATCTGCTACACCCAGATATAAGTCATTGTAAGAGGAATAAGAATCATTACTTGTATGGCTTAAGCAATTGTCAGGACAGGGACTCGAGTTTCTAGAATACATCCCCTGGTCCAGATCAGTCCCGTAATAATCTGTGTTACGGATACTACTTAGGCTCAAGTTGGAGAAATCACTAAGTAAGGAGTAATAGCCATGGTCCCCCAATGACTCGTATTTGGGGTACTGGTCAGTATAGCTAACTGAGGTGCCATGGCTATTGGTGACTAGAATAGGAGGATATTGCACACTGGACATATGCTCCAGTGAGGATTTCTGATGCATGAACTGTGAGGAACCTGGCACCGGACTGCTTGCAGAACGAGTGTTTAATGCACCAGCTGCATGGCTTTTTGGTGGAGGGAGCGTTGGTACACTTAATGCAGAAACCAGAGACGGGACAGAGCTGGCCTCAGACTTCCGGGCTACTGATAACTTTTCCTCAGGCTCCACAGCTACTGATCTAATGCTTGGATCTGACTGACGTTTTGGGGCAATGCGTTTCACCTCAGAACTGATCTCTCCTTTGGAGTTGGATGGCCCTGTGCCACATTTGGCCAAGGCTCCCTCACTCATAGTTTTCACAGCAGATAATTTGGCACTTATTCGAAGCTCATCCGCTACTGACCTTTGAGGCTGGTTTGCCCGTTCTGGGTGGTAATATTTACATTTGTGCCCATAGGTGCACTTTTTACCTGGAAGAAAAGTGTTTTCAGGTTAAATAAACAAAAAACTAATCAATACCACTAGTTGCTATCTTTTTTCTTTACATCTTTCACCACTACTCAATAGTAATATTTATATATTAACCGCCTAAGAAATCATTATATATTGTAGATACAAGCGGTCACAGACTCTTCTACCTGTATCTGTGTGTATCACTGCATCAAGGGCAGGACACATCACTTTTCTTCCTACTGGTTCATGATTTCAATACTGACAACATAATGCTATAAAAACCAAAACAGCTGTACCACAGTTTGTATAGTTACAAATCTCCTTCCTTGAATACAAACCAGAAGAAAATAGCAAAAAAAATGTGTTATCCACAAGGTGTATCTGGTGATCCCTAATCTTCTGCTACATTGTTTTTATTAATATGTGTACAAAGAGTGTAAAAACTGATATAGTGCTCAAATGGCAAAACAAAAAATGGCTTCTTTTTTTTTCCAGTAATGACAATATGTTAAATTAATTGCTTGCTTCAGCTACCTTTGAATACAACAAATCAATCTGACTTAGGCACTTACCATAAGGACACGGTTGTTTCTTATGTTCAGGAATAACTGGCCTTTTCCTTAAGAAATTTTCAAGGCTTGGACCATGGCGTCCTAAAGGATCATCAGGAGGCATAAATCTAAGGGGAAAGAAGTTACATGCAAATTTTAGTTTTTAATAAGGATTCTGATTTAGCAAATTCTCTTACTTTTGAAGAAAAAAAGCATACTTGTCATTAACAAAAGAATACATTAGCAGCCGCTCCTCTATGAACTTCTTCCATTCCGGTTTTTCATTTTGAAGATCCCGATAGTTGTCATTTGACACAATGATGCCATCTGAGTCAAAAGCAAGTTTTACTATGAATCGATCATCATAGCAAACTACTCTTCTTCCCTGAACTCTTCGAGATGGGGTGAAAACAAGAATTTTTTCTTTCTCCAATTTACGTAATATTTCTTGATCTGTAAAATAATTTTATTGAGAAGCTTTTAAAAAAAGTATTAAAAGAAAGAAACGTAGCCTTTGAAATACAAAACTTGTTGCCCTCTTTTCTGACAGTTTTATAATTATGTTCACATACAATCCCCATTATCATTATAAAATATGTCAATGCAGAGTGCCATTTTATTTCTGAGGTTTCAAAGCACGAGGTAAATATTTAAGCTTCATAACCCCTCTAGTCCTCTGTAAACAACAGTGTACCTTTACTCAGTCTTCCTGAACATGCCAAGAACTCCGTTGTTTCTGTATTACAATAACCTTCTTGTTACCCTAGAGTTAAACGTACAAGTACTTTCTGTGCGTAAAAACACATGCTACCTCTTCAGTGTTCAAGATAATCCTACTAAATGAGTGCCTGGCGTGATACTAATATTTTATACTCACCCAACAACTGAGAATCAGTTCCTATATGCTTAACAATGTTTGCTAATGGGAAAATTATGACTACTGCTTCTCAAAAGTGTTGAAACGATCCAGTAATGTTACAAAAAACCAGCACTGTTTATAGGTGAGGATACTTAAATGCATGTTCCCTCACCAGTGAGACTGGTGTGGTTTTCAAAGGAACAGTTGAGTGCAACATCATTGTGCAATGTCACATCCACAGTCCAGTACGTAGTACACATCGGAAAGATGACGTGGCTGTGTCTAAAGGCAATACTTTTTTTTTTTCCTTTTTAACACAGGGATTAAAGAAAATCTTGATCTGTTACCCGTAATTGGTGCATCAGGTCGAGACTGTTCTTTTCTCCATGCAGGTACAAACACAGTGATATCTTTATGTCCTTTTTCCAGAAACCAGTCAACAGCTAGTTGAATTCCCCGACAGGAAAATCCTTCTTTATTCCCATGGCTGAAAGACATGCAAAGGTTTTAGAAACAGCAAGAACAGAAGTTACATTTGGGGTTAATTTTTGTTATTGTGGTGGTTTTGGGTTGTTTTTTGGTTTTGTTTTTTTTTCCTTCTAAAGCTGCCTTAGTCTAAGGATATAAGGGAAACAAATCTGTAAAGACAGGTAAATCTTTTCATTAGACCAGCTTACATAACTGGAAAAAGACAATTGTTCAGAGCTATTCAACCATCAGATTACAGCAACACTGCTACTTAAAACTCTAGAAATGATGGAATTTCACTAAAAAATTAAACCCATCCATACAGAAGCACATTACAGCTAAATTGCTAGAAAAAAGACCTGAGGGGAGAACTTGGTTTGAAAAGGGGGGAAAGGGAATGGAAATGCAGGTTACATATAAAGGATTGACAGCGTAATTAAAAGACTGGACTAAAGAGTCCATAAAAAAGATGTATTATCAGTGTAAACGTACTACATGACTTAAAATGACTTTGCCATCAATATTGATTTTTCTCAAATATTTTAGTGATTTATTCTTTGCAAATGTTGTGACAGGGAGACTCGCCTCATAGCCACGTTGCTTCCATCAATGACAATTGGCCTCAAGTTATCACTGTTATCCACAACTTCATCTTCAAGGGACAATTCAGGGCTTGCTATTTCCTTTGGGCAAGGGCCCCTTGGCACCAGAGTACTTGTGGAACTGCTGGCACTGCTTTGTCCCTCTGATTCACTTTTGTTGCCAAGTCTCACAAGCTCTGCCAGGACATCATTGATAAGTGCATCTGCTCCCAGTTTATTCAGTACAGCCTGGATCTGATCTCCTGCATACCCAAGCTTTAAAGCAAAATCCATTTTAGCTTGGTATTCCTTGTCCAAATTTGTTTTGCATTCGTCTAGCTTCAAGTCTTGTGTGATACTGCTCTGTGAAAAACTTGGGCGATCCAAACACGGGGACCGACAGAGCGGCCGATGAGGTTTAGTGGACACCTCCTTTCCTCTCCACTGAATATTGCCACAGCTGCTTCTGAAGTATGGTTGCTCAGCTTCACTTTCTGAGCTTGTCCATTCCTCAGATTCAGCACTGCATTCCCCAGCATCTTGTTCCACATTTCTGTCTTCTCTAGAGTGCCTCTTCTCCATTTTCAGCTTCCCTACCATAGACCAGGCCGTCATCACGTTCAGCTTCCACCTGGAGAGCTCAGTTCTCTTTCATTTCCCAAGCCACCTGTAATTCATACTCAGTTGCATCATGTTGGTCGATTAAAAGTTTACACGAGGCTGGAGTTATTTTTCCTTGCTTACTATGTTCTGGCATAAACAACACCAACATGAAGTTCCTTCAAAAAAAAAACAAAAACCAAAACAAGTTAGCTTTTGACAAATTCTGTGAAATACTCAGCTACAATGATTTTGTTTACAAGTCAGTAGAGGTCTCTAATCATTCACATTTCTGTGTAAAAATTGATAATAATAAAGCATATAATTACGCTGTCTCTTTAATCACAAATTAAACTCTTTCCCTCCCCCAGTTACTCTACATACAAAAAAAAAAATTACACTTCCTACACAAACTTACAGCTGGAACTAATGGAGTATCTCAGTAATATTTAAAGATAATAAACCAGAAGAGTGACACACCAATTTCACTAGAAACCTCTCTTTACAGCCTTCTACTGCAGGAACAGCCTGTCTACATCAGGAAAAACTGTGTGGAGTTCCAATATGCATAAAAATTTAAGACAAACCATTTCAGTCTCTTTCAGTTAAAAGAACCAACACTATCAGAACCAACAAGTTAAGTTTACTGCAAGCTGGCTGCTAGACATGTAGAGGTCAACAACAGGATGCACAAAGGNAGGGCTTGCTATTTCCTTTGGGCAAGGGCCCCTTGGCACCAGAGTATTCGTGGAACTGCTGGCACTGCTTTGTCCCTCTGATTCACTTTTGTTGCCAAGTCTCACAAGCTCTGCCAGGACATCATTGATAAGTGCATCTGCTCCCAGTTTATTCAGTACAGCCTGGATCTGATCTCCTGCATACCCAAGCTTTAAAGCAAAATCCATTTTAGCTTGGTATTCCTTGTCCAAATTTGTTTTGCATTCGTCTAGCTTCAAGTCTTGTGTGATACTGCTCTGTGAAAAACTTGGGCGATCCAAACACGGGGACCGACAGAGCGGCCGATGAGGTTTAGTGGACACCTCCTTTCCTCTCCACTGAATATTGCCACAGCTGCTTCTGAAGTATGGTTGCTCAGCTTCACTTTCTGAGCTTGTCCATTCCTCAGATTCAGCACTGCATTCCCCAGCATCTTGTTCCACATTTCTGTCTTCTCTAGAGTGCCTCTTCTCCATTTTCAGCTTCCCTACCATAGACCAGGCCGTCATCACGTTCAGCTTCCACCTGGAGAGCTCAGTTCTCTTTCATTTCCCAAGCCACCTGTAATTCATACTCAGTTGCATCATGTTGGTCGATTAAAAGTTTACACGAGGCTGGAGTTATTTTTCCTTGCTTACTATGTTCTGGCATAAACAACACCAACATGAAGTTCCTTCAAAAAAAAAACAAAAACCAAAACAAGTTAGCTTTTGACAAATTCTGTGAAATACTCAGCTACAATGATTTTGTTTACAAGTCAGTAGAGGTCTCTAATCATTCACATTTCTGTGTAAAAATTGATAATAATAAAGCATATAATTACGCTGTCTCTTTAATCACAAATTAAACTCTTTCCCTCCCCCAGTTACTCTACATACAAAAAAAAAAATTACACTTCCTACACAAACTTACAGCTGGAACTAATGGAGTATCTCAGTAATATTTAAAGATAATAAACCAGAAGAGTGACACACCAATTTCACTAGAAACCTCTCTTTACAGCCTTCTACTGCAGGAACAGCCTGTCTACATCAGGAAAAACTGTGTGGAGTTCCAATATGCATAAAAATTTAAGACAAACCATTTCAGCCTCTTTCAGTTAAAAGAACCAACACTATCAGAACCAACAAGTTTACTGCAAGCTGGCTGCTAGACATGTAGAGGTCAACAACAGGATGCACAAAGGTTCTACACGACAGTCATCTTGTGCTTTGTTTACTGTACCTACTGCTCTGAAAACTCCAAAATCAAGGATGGGTATTACTGCATTTTGTCAGAAAGTCAGGATGAAGACTCATAATTCTTGTCTTATACCAGAAGAAAAATTGTTCACGCAATTCGAGTGAGAGCTCTGCCAAACTAGAAGATTCAAGTGACCTGTGAAGAGCTGAACTGACATCATGGAGCCTTTGAAAGATAGTTCTTAAAAGGAAAATTGCACCTACAGCAGTGCATGTTTTAGATAAAACAGTAAACTAATACCTAGATATAAATGCAGTTAAGTGGAGAAAATTGGTTACCAGAGTAATTAGCTAGAGGCCTACTTTCAGGAAGCCGCAAGTCCCACTTTCCTCTGTAAAACAGCAGACTTGAAGAGGTAGGATCCAGTGTGAGTAACAAAAAATAATAGTGTAATAGTCTTGAAGAAACCATTTATTTTAAATCCACTTTCTCATTTTGATAAATCTTGCTTTCATTCAAGTCACCTCTTTTAGCTGTGACTACAGACAGAGAGATGAAAGACTGAAAGACAGAAAAATGAGAAGGTACCAAACTTGTGAAAGAGCACAGCTGTGAAGCTGCATCGACTGCAGAGGCTTCTGTCAGCACACATGCAGTCTGAAGAGGCATGAGAAGCAGGATCCTGGATTTAAACAGCAATCACAGAAGAAAGCCATAGCACTGACACCAGTGTTCCAGTATACCTTTGCTTTTAACAGTACAGCCAGTTACCTTTGTGTTCTGACGAATGCTGTAGATACAAGCTGGGGATGCATGAAAAGCTCTTTCCCAGGATTCCTACAGGAATTTGTGTGACACAAAATAGGCACGACTTTGGCACTGGAACAGGGATTGGTCAAAGATGTCCTTTCCTAATAAGTTCCTCAGGCAACCAAAAAGAAGTAAAAGGAAAAAAAAAGTATAAAAAAAGTATCACTTATGATTTTTCTGGGGTTGTTGGTCACTAGTATAACTAAGAATAAATGTATCTCTCTTTCATGCACCTTTTCCATCTCCTCTCATGTCTCTTCCGCTACTTCAGGCTGTGAGCAAGCATTAAGACAAAATTTTCCTCAACAGAGCATAAGCACTTAACCAAGTACATGAATTATTTCTATACAGGATGTTATCAAATACACTTGCATTCAAAAGCTTTTCACAAATCTGATTCCTAGCTCCCCAAGAGAACACAGCGGCTCTTGTTTAGCTACTGCAGGCTACCAAAACAGCAAATAATAGGAGAAATACTCCCTTAATGTACAACAGTGTAACCTCCTTGATGTACAGTCATGTCAAATGTAGGGACTGAAAATAAATATTGGAATCGATCTTTGGGGGGAAAGCTGTGTCTAGGGTAGCTAAAAGAAGGGCACCTCTGACATTTTTTATTTTATTACTTATTTGATTTTCTTCCTAAAAATAGAACTTTGAATTTTTCTACAGAACAAAGTTCAGTAGATACTGTAATCAAGAAAATAATGACATCCATGAATATATTAATTTAAATTACATAAAACAAATATAGTAAACATAAAAACAAAATCTTACATACTTGAAGTATCTTTAAAATGAAAAACTTTTTTTTTTCCTGAAAAACAGTATGGATATTTTACAAAGCCTTATAAGCCACAAAAGAAAAATGAAATTCACCAGTGTGCATGTAAGTCAAAGCTTATTGATCCTGAGTTTTCATATCCTTTCACTTTTAGGTAATAAAATGCTGAAAATAATAACCTTTGATACACCACTCATCTCAGAAGGCTTTCTTCCTTGACTATTTCCCTACATTAAATGGTGGTTTTCTGTTGCCTATGTATTTCAGAGAACAACCAGTCTAGAAGAGTGATAAAATTTGATAATCAAAACCATAAAAATGCCAAAGAATCTCCAGGACAGGTCCCTATTGGCCTAACGAAACAACAACAAAACCCTATATGAAACATTTACACAGTAATATATAATTACTTTAAACAGGCCAAACACTAACATTCTGCAAGACTGCACTCTAATTTCTGCTCTTTACTCAGACATCTCACTTGGCTGTGGTAAATTTACATACAGGTGGAGATGGTAGATATATATCCAGATACTTAAAAAGTTATCTAAGCTATTTGATAAAGGTTGCCTCTTCAGAAATTGTCTCATTTCTGGATCTATCAGATAGGCAGCACTATCACTATTGCTTCCACATTTACATTTTCAGCCTTCCCCCCTGCCCCCGTAAACATAAACTATATGAGTTTTGCTCTTAATTTTTTCTCTCTCGGCTGGAAAATAGTATTTCTTATCTGCATATACACTGATTTCACCATTTTGTTGCTTTGTCCCAATTCCACAGACATTTCTCTAGTTTTCTGTTATTTCACACCATATAAGCAATTTATGATAAATTTCATTTGTCCTTCCCTGAAAGTAAGATCTTATTTTAACGAGAAGATAGTTTGATCATAGTCAGATCTAAATAATTCTGAATTCAAAAATTGTTTAAAATCTAAACAAATTTAATTCCAATAACAATTTCTGTTACTGCTGCTGGCATACTCACTTCTGTCGCAGTTAGGAAGCAAGCAGCTCGGATATGAGCCATGTCAGGAAGCAGCACTGTGTATCTAGGAGGACTGCTCTCTGCCAGCCCTGTGCTGTGGTTTACTATTCTTTGGTCGCTAGTGATAGATACATGGATCTGTTATGAAAGTTCACTCTATGGAAATGCCTGCTTCTGTGACTCATCTTGGAATTTCTTGCCTTTTATTTTCATTCATGTCAGCCTTTGGTTGAAAGCCACAAACTAGGGAAATTTAGCTGTGTCATCCCTCTCTTGCACAGCAGTGGAAAATATTTGGTCTGTGACGTAACGATCACCATCATCTTTCATATACTTGAGATGGGAATTAAAAATTCACTAAAAAAGAAATAAATCTCTAGTTATTTTTGAACTATTTAAAAACTAAATCACAGTGTTCTATTAAAATCTCCTTTTCATATCCATCTAGGATCTTGCAAGGGAAGCACTAGAAGTCAAAAGGTCCTGTCTGTACCAACTGTAGGAATTTCTACCAAGATACATCACAGATCTTCCACAAAAAAAAAGACAATATGTAAACATTGCAGCTTCTGGGAAAGCAGGGAGTTTTCCCCATTTTCTTTTAACACCCAGCACACTAAGCCAATTTCGGAAGAGGCAACTTCTTTCAAATAGTTTAGATAACTTGTTTTAGCATCAGCTCCCATGCTGACAGAAAACGAGGCAGGCAGTCTTCAGCGCCCATCTCTACAACCTCAAACACTTTTGTACAAAGAGCTCCTGGGAACCAAGCCATCTTGCACCAAAGCCTCCCCACTCCCCATTTTCTGTTTCATCTGTGCAACTTAACTGTTCAGCTGCAACCACACACTTGGGATGTTGTAGCATTTGGGAACAAATGCATGATGTTAAGATTTTCAAACAATGAGGCTCATCTCATTGTTGGGTCAGGAGCACCAAAACAAACAATCCAACAACAACAGAAATATTACAGCACAGGACCAAGTTTTCCCACTGGCCACTGAGGGAAGGCACCTAGGAAGGAAGAAGTGTTGTGTTGCTCATAAGCCAGCAAACATAGTGGAAAGAAGAACTAAGCAAGAGAAAGCAGGAGCATCTGCCGCTACTTCAACGCGGCACCCTTCTTCACACCTGCCAGATTAGAAATCCAACTTCTAATACCATCTCTCAGCTACAAAAACTCTGCTATGGTCTCACCCACATTTCTTCATAGCCCTGAACAGTCCAATCTATACCCTACTGCAACCCCTGGAACTACCTATAGACCCACAGTTACCACTACAGACCTACTGCATGTGTTCACAGACTGTGACCCAGACCTTTGTCCCTGAGCAAGCCGGCTCTCAACAGTGAGAAAAGGCAGAGCTACAGAAACCAAGTGCTACCTGTCCCCAGACAGCAGGAGGGCAAAGGACCGGGACCCTTTACAGAAGGAAGAAGGAGGGGAGGAGGAGGATAAAACAAGGAGACAAAGCAATAATCTCAACTCTGCACACAGAGTTAGCCTGCAAACACAGCACCTCTTTATCAGGGTGGTACCAGACTGAACAGTGCAAGAGTGAACTGTGGGTTACATTTAATCTAATGCATCATGCAGAATAAAATCACAGCTCTCGGGCAGAGTCTTCAGACAGGGATATCTCAGTTGAGCTCTATTTCTGCAAGCCACAGGTGATCCACTGAGAATTCATCACCTTTATGCTCACTTTGTCCTTAGGTGCACAGAAAAAAGTTACTGGGAAAAGGCAGTAATAAGCACTTTACAGAACTATCACACAGAATCACAGAATCACAGAATGTTAGGGATTGGAAGGGACCTTGAAAGATCATCCAGTCCAATCCCCCTGCCAGAGCAGGAACACCTAAATCAGATCACACAGGAACGCATCCAGGCGGGTTTT
>VZTO01016358.1:474-24921 GCA_013400615.1 Syrrhaptes paradoxus | reverse complement strand
CTTAACCTCTCCTTAACCCAGTCTTCATCTACCAGAGCAAACTCCTCCTTTGTCCTGACTTTCTCCGGGGCTACAGGGGTATGGGGCTTCTCAGGACAGCCTCCGGCGGTATAGACAGAGACAAAGAAGGCATTCAGTAACTCTGCCTTCTCTGTGTCCTCTGTCACCAGAGCACCCACCTCATTGATCAGTGTCCTTGTAGATACTTTTCCCCTTTTTTTGTTTTGTTATTGCTTATACTGTACACTTCCTAAAGCTAGTATAGATGCATTAGGGAGTTCTCACATGGCGGTAAATTAAAAAAAAATCCACTTAAGCAAAACCAGAACAAACATTAAATAACTTGAGTAACATTTGATTTTGCTGATAACTGCTAAACTGAGAAATGAGTCAGCGTGCCTCAAAATCTTCTCAAAGATGGAATAAAAGCTCATCTCTCAGATCATAAACAATAACACTGGATCACTGAAATTTTTGTGGTTTTTTAGCATGAGTTACACTCTCTCCAAAGACAGCTGAATATGAACACACACTGCAGGAGAGAAAGCTATGACAAATTTCTGATTTGAAGATATTATAACTCAGAAATACATATATTGCAGCTTTAAAATTTTAATCCTCATTATATTCATTGCTAAGCAACCAAGTTTTCTTACTAAACACCTCTTTCAGCACAGTCACGACTGACTAGTAGAATTGATAATGTGATTCAGGGAACAGAGAGAAGCAAAATTATCTGTATTTTGTTCATAAAGGAAAAAACTGAAAGCATCTATCTAATTTTGCTGGTATTAAAACACAAGGAAAATGCCCAGTAATAAAGTATGTAATTTTATGAAAAACAATTGGGAATTATTTGACAATTACTATTAAAATGACAACAACAATTAAAGAGCTGGTGCTGGAAATACTCTGTTCAAAGCCTGATCATTTTCGCAAGACCAACAGAGTCAGAGAAGACAGGATGAAAGAATGGATCAAACAGCTTCTTTTGGTCCCTTACAACACTATCCTTCCTCCATCTCAGTGCACTCTGAGCCATGCCCTACAAAGGGGCAATTAGATCATGCCCACATCTATCACAAGGAACAACCTTTAAATGAAAAATATTTTATTAACACTTTTCATCAACTTGTCACCAACTTTTAAGCAGTTGTCATTGCAGATACTAAAATGCAAAATTAAAAGAAAAACAAAAAACCCCAAACCAAGGCTTTTTTCAAATGTCTCTCCCACCTGAATCAATTATTCTATAGTATTTATTTTAAAGAGAGGGAGGATTTTTTGTTTTTTCCTTTTATATTTTTGAGATACATGCAATTAATAAGTGTTTTTTTTTAATAACACTCCAAGGAAGAAATATCTAACAATACTATCACATGAAATAACATCTAGGGGCATTCCATATGCACAGTGAGGAATAAATATTGTAAATATCTCCTTTTGCATTTGTTGAACTGTCAAGTAAGCACCTTCCAAAGAATTAAAAAACTTGGCATGCTTCTTATTAACAAAATTAAGTTATTCCCTTGGCTTCAGCATCAAGTTTAATGTCTTAGTATCTCTCTTTACTCTTCATTTCACTAACGTAACACCAGCATGCTCCTCTGTAGAGATCCCTCCCCGTACAACAGGCACGCAGGAAGAGGTATCTTTCTGGAAGAAGGCTGATCTTAAGAACAGCCAAGTCTCTGCTGACTGCAGGTACTTCTATGTCATCAGAAGCTGACCGGAGCACACACAGACATCTATCCAAACTGTCATGTAGCTAGCACAGGTGCTAAGAGCAACCAAACCATGACAAGACAGACTTCAACACAGACTGTGTAAGCCCAGCATGATCCCAGGCTACTTGTTCTACAAGGCAGGAATGAATGAAACCCCTTTGATCACCTTCACAACTGGACAACAGGTAGGGCTCGTGTACTACCACCATGCTTTGTGATTAGAGTGTAGACAGCGTGTATGCCTGCTGACACAAAAGCTGACAGCTTCCTGGTTACACACATGCCCATTACAGTAAATTAAGAGTCTAAAACCATGGAAACAATATGAATAGAAACAAAGAGAAAGAGAAATCTCTTGAAAAATTATTCAGTGTTCAGAAACACTATACCCCATCGGATCTCCAACACAGCAGCACAGACTAGTGGTTACTCTGAAGACACATTCCTAGAATACATTTTTGTGATCTTTAAAAACTTCCCCAACACATGACTAAATGCCATTTTAAAGACAATACAATTCAGGCCTGCAGCACACATACNGCACACACAGACATCTATCCAAACTGTCATGTAGCTAGCACAGGTGCTAAGAGCAACCAAACCATGACAAGACAGAAGGAATGTGACAAAACAGTATCTATTAGGCAGCAGTTATTCTCAGAGGACACAGAGTAGCTCAGTGTGCATAGATGGCACTGGACTTTGCATCAGCCCTTAGTTTTGAACACAGCATTTCTACAGTGGTCATGAAAAAAGCAACACGACTCAACACTGGTGTTTGCATGGCATTGAAGACACAACTTTCTTGTATTCTTATTTCAGAAGCAGTGCAGATATTAGACATTACTGCTTGCCGTTTTGAATATTTTCTGAGGTAGTGAACTATTTTAACAACTGAGAAAGAAGTGCTTAAAGCTGACAAAGTATATGAGTCACAAATAAAAAGGGTAGCTTATTCCAATTCTAATTATACACTCAGGTGGTACATATCTGCTGAGACAGATTCACAACTGAAGAAAAGCAGAAAATATTTTCATTTACTGTGTCAAGTGTTGCAAGACTTGCAAGACTGTACAAAACCAGGATGAAACAGGCTTTGTAGAAAGCTTTCCTACATAAGTTGGCCAGTTGAAATAAAAGTGACTCCTAAATGTGACATTTTGCAAAAACACAATATTCATAATTTGTAGTCACAGTTTCAAGTGCACCTTTCAGTAATGTCAACGAGATCATACGACCAAGCACTCTGAATTTATCTAACAGGACCCGGAATACAGTCTGCCCTTTTATTGCTTTTAAAGCTGTATTTTTCGTAGTTTTATTAAGACTGTCCTAAAAGATTTTGTACTTAGCAAACAACACTCATACAAGCATCAAATCATTGACAGACGTGTAGCATATATATTCTGATCCAGCTTCCATAAAGAGTCCAGCACACATGAGTCACCAAGTGGAGGAACAGAAGTATAGCTGGCTTTAACCAAGATAAAAGCAGCTGGGTTTTGATGCAGGTATCTGTTAGCAGCATCACTTACAGGACTTCACCCGCAGAGGAGCAAGGAATCTTCCTTATTTAAAAGGAATACTCTTTCTTTAAGATACTTGCAATGAACCCTCAATTCAAATACTTTTTGTACTTTTTAATCTAATGAATAAAACCAACTCATTTCTCTGTTCTAGAAGAGGGTCTAAACTAAAGACCTGAGCACAGATCTGCAACTCATGTCTACATTCAGAGATAGCTATAATCAGTACTCCCAGAGTATGCACTAAGTCAAACAGCATTTTAAACAGATCACAGTTTTTAGTCCCTTGATAATTAAAGCCACATAAATGACAGCATTTTGATTCAGTTAATGGATTTTTTTCTTACCTTACTATGCAATATCAGTCTCAACATATTAGTGGGAAGTTTCAACACTGTCATTTTGAGGAACAGAGAAACCTTAAATTTACACAAATCAGAGGCCTAATACTGCATAGTGTTTCATCAAGCCAAACTCAGAACACCACCAAGAAAGTATTTTACTTTTTCTGCTCATTATGGCTTCTCTGAAACAGAACAGCAATATACATTAAGTCTAAAGTAAAGTACTAGCAGGTAACACCAGTAGTGAACACCTTGTCCTTAATACTGAAACCGCAACTGAAGAATAGCCTGCTGGCTATGGTTAGTAATAATTTTTATTTGGAAGCTTCCTCCTTTCCGAGTCAATTCAGATGCTAATTTGCCACTTCTGTTTCTGCACCTGTCTCTCTCGCTCCCTTAACCACCTTTGGAGCAGAACAATAAGGGATGTGACTTAGCACACTTCTGTTACAGAAGCAAAGACGAAAGGAAGATTTTCAGCACTGACTCACCAGTTAAGATTAATGTAATCATCATCATCACCCAGCCTTGAAGGGGAACACTTGTAATGGTAGAAGAGATTCAGCTGTGCTGAGAGGACTGAATTTGAGGAATCCAGACACCAGAATATATAGAACTAGCAATGACTTTGGAATTACCACTAAGCTTTACCTTTCCCATCTTCTGCATCTTTCTGTGTCTACACGGAACAGTGATGGAAAAAGCCCTGCCATATACACACACACATGTACATACATCACAGCCATACGTTCTGAATGTGTCAGTGGATCACTTGATACATTTCATAGACCACTTTACAAAAGTGAAATAGAGTTCCTTCTTCCCAAATGCTGCAAAAACTTAAGTCACACGGATTATGTTCTTCCTAACCAACTTCTATCCCCCTATCCCTGAAATCCCTTTAGCACAGTTGGCTCAGTTTAAAACAAACGGTGAATGCTGTGCAAGAACTATGGAAATTCAGGGTCACTGCCAATGATGTCAGGTAAGCCACTGGGCTATATTAATTTTCAAATCTGATGAGAATATTAATGGGTATGAAAACCTAGAGTTGTGCAATCTTGCCACAGACCCTTAACCACAACACCTAAGCTAGAAAGCTAGTTGTCCAGGAAAATGAAGACGCTGATGGGCTCGTGCATGCCAGCTGGAAAAGGGATTAGGTGGGGGCTTTCTTTGCGGGGGAAGCTAGGGCAACAATGTTTGGTTTTAAACACAGACTGAGTTTACAGTGCACCCCTCAAAGACAATTGCACCTGTGCAAAGAGGAGCAACATCCCGCAACTCAAAGGCAAGACAGAACCACCATGGTAGACAAAAGTATCTTATACAAGCATTGTCATGCAAGAATTGTGCAACTCCCCGCCTCAGTTTCTCACAAGTCTGACAAGTATGGCTGAATATCCACAGCACTTTTCCATGGCTAACCTTTCATAAAGTATTCAGAAATTAACCTAGAGACCATTTCAGACAATTCCAGCAAAAGAAAAACATGATCCTGTTAACAGACAACAGGAAAATGAGTAAAAGCACTTTGATTAGCTACAAGTTTGAGAAACCTTAGCCACTCCTAAAAATCCAAAATAAAACCTACTAAACACTAAGGTCACAGTGGATTTGGAACATTAAATAAAACCATGTATTCTTTGCTGTGTAAATATGCAATGAACCCCTAAGCCTTTACCAAGCCTAAACTTGCAGAGAAGTCTTTTTGCTTTGGTGATGACTACAGGATTTAATTCAAAACATACAATAGAAACAATGTCACAGAATAGAAAACCCAGGAGGAAAGTATCCGTTTCCACCTCATTCTTAGCCTAGTGTGGAGCTTTGTTAAACTGAAGAATTGCACTAAGAAACTACAATATCACCTCCATGTTTGAGGTCCTTCAAATTTATTTCAGCAAATGCTTCAAATGATCATCCATACCAGTATTAGACTATACACAAACGCAAGCTGTGTCGAGCAGGTCACATAAACAGAGGACTTGAAATTGTTTGTGAAGCAGTCAACTACAAATCAAGTGTGAACTGAAGAGAAACACAAAGGTAGTGCAGAATTTAAGCATCTTACTTCAAACTTCATTTGGTTTTTTTTGGTCACACTTATAAATACAAATTCAAAGGGATTGGATGGACACAGTTGGAATTATAAATAGAGGAAGTGGCATTTTAGCTGTTTCTTAAAATATATGATTTGATATATGATCTTGAGATATGGTATAAGATCTTGATATATGATCTTAAGATACAGGATTTCTTAAGATATATAGGCAGTAAAAACACATTCAAAAAAAGGCATTTTAACAGTAACACAGGTACCTCTTTGCACCAATCTTCTCTTTCTAATAATCTTGAACTCTTACAGCTAGTATTATTGCTACTCAAAAAGTCTGTTGTCCCTACCAAGGCACTACTTAAACTTCAGTTGACAACATTACATTAAGCAGGAGTATAACCCCTTAAAAGATTACTTGTTAGCAGTTCCTTATAAACTGAGATGATGTGTTCAAATCTAACACCAAAGCAATACACTGGTTCTCCTAATCCACTTTCTGATAGGAAGCCATTTGGTACTACCTACTCTGCAGATCTAAATGACTCATTAATGCTCTGGGAAGGAAAAAAAAGCTGTGATTGCAGCTAACACACACCAAGGATGTGATGCACCTTATCAACTTACACTAATTTTATTTTTTGGTAGTTGAATATTTAGTGCACTACTTAGATAGACTAAACCAAATATTCCTTAAACCAAAAATCTCATCCAGAAGCAATCTTTGAGAAACCTGAAAAACAAAGGGTATTCTGTTCCTAAAGATCTCAGTATACTAGGTGGAACCCAGCACGCTATGCCATCCAGCAAGAGGCAGGATGTACCCAGCTGTCAGGATAGATGCTTTCTGATGAACTGAAATAACCGCTTTAGAAGCTACTAAAAAAACCCGCCAGGAGCAGGGAGAGACACCTTACTCAGTAAGCATCAAACAGTAAGTCCCTTTATGGAAAGCTGCAAGAGGAGCCTGAAGGCATCTTCTTAGATCTTCACACCTGTTACCTTGCTTTTGCAAAAACAAAGTCAGTCAGCCGCCCATTAGGTCTGCTTTAAGCAAGGTGTTGAACTGGATGACGTCCTGAAGTTCAACCCAAACTAATTATTCTTTTATTCTAAGATTCCTTCATTCTTATCATGACAACACTGCTTGTTTCCAAGGTGAAGAAGCTGGAAAGTCATGTTCAAGAAGACAAGACAAAAAGCCTACTGCTTTGCTTTTGAAAATGAGAACAGCAAATCCCTACGCTGCAGCAACTTCATCTCTCCCTTCTAATGAGATCCTCTCCAGGCCTGACAGAGGAAGGGGGTTTGGCGTGGGTTATACTGTTATACTGTTTTGGGGAGTGGTTTTTTGTTTGCTTTTAAAATCAGGACAACCTAGAAATCACAAGAGACTTTGGTAAAAAAGAGTCTGAAATTAGTGTTTGATCTTTTAAAAAAGGGGGGGTCAGAGGGGACCAATTGCATGTAGTTTTTAGCTTAAAATTCTCAGATTTAGTTTTGACTTTATGGGGTCTGTGAGCTCATTAAAGGCGTGTTTATGTCAAATTTCTTGTGGATGTCCTTAATAAAATAATTAGAGTCTAAACTTCTGGCTTTAGCTAAGGCTGATAGCTGTCCCTCTTGGAGCATTCCTCTCCAGACAAGGGAAACAGGAGTTCACTCAGATCATCAGAACAGATATTAATCCTGATGAGGGGACTCTCTCCAGATGGACTGAATGTGGAAAAGGAGCTCAACTGTGTAACCAGCAAGCAGCTTGGCCTATGCTAGGATTTGTAAAAGCTTTAGTTACACGGTACTGGGATATCCTAATGGCATTCTAGAAGGGACCCACAACAAACCAGGTAAAGCCTAGATTTTATTTTGGCATGGTGATTCAACCTGCTTTGCTAGCAAGTGATGTCAAAAGTAACTCATGTAAGAAAATTAAATTCAATAGCTACCTTTAAAACTCAAAGACAATTAGCTGAAATACTTGTCTAAATATAGAAAGAACGTATACATTTGAATCAAAACTGCCAGCTAATGAAGAGTTTTTCTTATTATGGTCAATCTCATTAATAAATTGTTCACCTCAGAACAATAAAACTACATCTTAGAAGATGCTTAGCTCTGCACTTCCAAATATGTTTCCTAAATCTGAAATTCATCGAACGCACTACTACATATCATGGTATCAGAAAGCCTAGGTAAAGGTGGTCATGGTATCCTTACTTCCAGATGAATTATCTGCCTTACCATGAGTATACCATATCAAACAGAGCTTATCACCAAAAAGGGACAATTCACAGGAAATTAAAAAAACACATTAACAGATGTAAATAATTTTGTACATACCAGTACTACTTCTCAAAGATGCTTTTTATTTATAATGCCTAGAAAAAATACCGCTTTACAATAGCAGAATTATAAGTGTTTAACAAAATGACATTTCAGTTGCAAATGTCTCAGAAAGTCAAAACCAGTAGATGTCTACAATGGAGTCATTTGCATTGGAAAAGGCATCCAGAAAGATCAAACAACAGCAAGCCAGAATTTACCTCAGTCACAGTAGTTGAGAGTAAGAATTTACTTTCTTACCAGTTCATTTGCATATAAATTGTCACTGTTATCCATTCACCCTCTTAACACCTTTTGCTTGCATGCGAGGCCATGAGATTTTTCTCTTTTCTAAATACATCTTAAAGAGGTCATCCAAATGAAAATAGGGAGCTTTACAGATTGCTGCCATTAAAACTCACTAAGCATTAGACCATTTTAAAAGACAAGTAGATCACAGGTCCAGAAAATGTCAACAGCCACAGGATCGATATAAGAAAAACATGTGACAGTGAAGAAGACAAGATATATTCTAATGGCAGTTAAATTGTTCTAAATTTGAGGATGACCTTGACATTCCCAGTAACCCATTTTTCCAGCAAGAAGCAAAGATAACTTTAAAAGTGACATTAGCTACACTTGTGAAATACACCTTTCCATACCATAGTCCATTTATAACATCTGGCAAGCAAAAGATGTCTCTCATCAATAAAGGATACCTCCTATAAAAGATGACCACTGACAGACACATCAATAAACAAACATACCAAGTATAAGAAATAAGATGGATCTGGAATGCTGCACGCTCCCGGGCACTCAGAAGCACGGACATGCATAATGGCAGTTCACAAATGGCCAGTATTTTAATTTTCTTTCTATTCCTCTTTCCCATTTATGACAAGACATGCTAATCACTGAAACACACTCAAAGATTAAAAAAAAAAAAGTATCACATGTATTTCAACAAACACTAATTTTGATCCGCGTCTATCAAGTTACGAAGACACAAAATAGCTTTTGATTCAATTTTACTGTTTGCTAACTTGCAAAGGAAATACACAGCTCTTGGGAAATACAGTCTCCAAAGGATTTACTTACAATTAGAAAAGCAGACAGATATGAAAATCAACATTTTTAAAATTAACCGATTAGAAAAAGTCTCTCAGCCCTCTCCTACACTGCAGTAGGTGCCCAGCTCCTTACACGTGCCCCGTGAGGCAAGGGAAGGGTGCGAGCAGCGACCATCAGGCACCTCTACAAAAGCCCTTTCCGTCTCACCCCACCGTGCTTTCGTTAATGCCGGCTTCTCGCTCCCCTCCTTACCCCGCGTCCTAACGCAGCCTTCGCAGCCCCTCCTTGGCACTGGCAATGACTGAACGAAACCAGGCCAATGCCCCGACTCGCTCCCCGCCGGCCGCCGCCGGAACGGCCCCGCCAGGCCCCGCGCAGACCCCCGGCCCCGGCCGAGCAGCGCCTCCCGCCGCGGCCAGGCCCTCTCNNNCTTGGCCCGGAGGCCGCCCGGCGCGCAGCAGCGGGGTCCCGCCGGCCTCTCCCCGCAGACAGACCCGCGCCGCCGGGAGAAGGCGGCCCCGCCACTGCCAGGGCGCTGGGCCGGCGCCCCCCGCCGCCCCCTTCCCTCAGCCGGTACCTCACCCGCTGTTGTCACTGCAGACGCCGCCTGCGGCTGCCGGCGGGACCTGGCGGCGGCGGGGCTCGGCGAGGCCGCGGCACGGGCCCCACTCCGGCCGCTCCCGCCGCATGGAGGGGCAAGGGCAGGCCGTAGCGAGGGGAGAGGAGGAGGCGGAGGTGCAAAGCCAGGGCGGATTGGGCTGGGGAAGGAGCGGGAGCGAGACTCAGCGCCGGCGGGAGCCCGGGGGCCGCTGCCTGCGCCTCATGGCTGCTGCGCCTCAGCCGGGCCAACGCCGCTGCCCGGGCGCCGTCGCNGCTCCCGCAGGCCGCGCACGCGCCGCCCGTCCCTTTCCCGCCCGGCGCGGGGGCGGTGCGCGCGGGGGGCGTCGCTCGTTCCCTCAGGCGGCGGCGGGCCGGGGCGCTGCTCGGTGAGCCCCTGAGGGGCTTGGGGCTGCGCGGATCTGGCGTTTTCTGTAAAATCAGAGATGAAAAACGGGATAAACGTGGCGAATGTTGGCTGGGCCTCTGGTAACTCCTGCTAGAAGAGAGGGGACCTTCCTTCTCCTCACACCAGCACCCTGCCGCTGCTCCCTCGCTGTCCGAGCAACAAGGCGCCCTGGCCCGCCGGAGCTAGCTTTCCTCCTAACCCTTCACATCAACTCGTTCAGCTGTTTGAATCCTGCATGGAAGCAGCGTGCTCCCTTTGAGCACGAAGCTCACTTGACCGCTTCCTCCTGCGGCCTTCGGTTTATAAGGCAGCAAGAGTTTGGAACCGGCTCAAATTATATCAGGATCAGACCTTGCATGTTGCAATTTATTTTAAAAAGCTGTGAGGTGATGAAGACGATGCTGATGCCTATCACCGTTTTCTTTCATCTTATTTTTTTCTTTAATTGAAGAACATGACATTGTAGGGAAAAGTCCTTAAATAATGTGGAAAATAACTTAAAGCATCTTCCCATTCGCAACTGCTGCTTACTGATTATCTGTTCCAGAAAAACATCTTCTGCAATGCCAGCAAGAGTGCATTTGCAACAACTGCATTTGTATAGTACAGATAAATCCTGAAAATCATTACTTGGAAGATTCATAAGAGATTCTGAAATAATTTTTATAATGCTTGAAGCCTTCAATTTATTTCTTAATTTATTATCTAGTGGAATTGACAGAAAAAGAAAGTAGGTGTTTTGTGCAAGTCATCTGAGTTTTTAACGCTCTTTGATAATTTACTATAATTAGCAATAAATAGATTATCAGCCTCGCAATCTTTTGTCCAACGGAGAGTGTTTGATCATTACTGTTGGGTGATTCCCAACACCTCAGATCCATTATACTGCACAAGTCTTCCATGTGAGATGCTGGGAGCTGTGGCATGTGAAGAGTTCCAAGATCAATTTTTAGCTTAGAACCAGCTATTTGACTATGTGAGTTAAGTTACCAAGTATTGCAGTAATACATGGCATTAGTTTCTGAGATTTCTGTTGGCTTTATAACTTCATGCGAATTTATATTACTTCACAGGCATACACAAAACCAGGGTCCCTGCTCCAAAGCAGCTCAAGGGAGCTCAAAGGAGTAAATAGAAGCGGCAGTAAAGGCAATTAAAGAAAACAGACTGCCACAGACAACAAGAGAATAGTAAAGAGCAGGTTGGAGAACACAGGTAAACCAAAGGGGGAAAGAAGAAACCCCTGCTTATCTGTGCTTAATGAAAAATAATAATTTTTGCAATTAAAACACCCAATTTTTGAAATAAATGGGGGTCTGATACTGAAGTCTCAATTGATTCCAAATTCCCATTTACTTCACTAGGAATTAAAAGTGTTTAAAAAGATAACTAAAGCTATAATTATCAGGGGAAAATGGGCAGAAAGCTGCAGTGCACTGGTTCTGATGCCATCCTTGAGTGCTGAAGAGTTTTTATGACTGACCTGATTTCCTGGATCATTTATTTCCACTGATCAGTGAAAGCAGAAAAAAGGGCCAACCTGCATCTCTGGGGAGTTTCAGCTTCCCACACTGCTTGGGACAGGCTCTGATCCACATGACATTACACTGATCACTCCGTGTAAATTCTGCAGGAAAAAGAAAGCCCACTGAGAAACATTTGCTGCCTCAGTTACAAAAGGTTTGTGCACACATCATCATTAGGCCATCAGGGCAGAGCAGAGAAGGTATATACTAGCAAAAGTCATTTGGAGACTGGCCTGCTATCAGAATTCAGTAATTTAAGCCTTTTCTTCCTTCTTGACAGGAGCTCAAGAGAAGGTAGAGGGAATGGCAGCCTGTCACATTCCCTTCTGTTACACAGAGCATTTTGTGGTTCTCTTTTTTGCTTCCATTTTTGTGCCTATTTTCTCAGTAGGTTTTCTGTATTTGTTTCAGACTATGCATGTCATTTCCAAAGGTAGCAGGTGATATTTTTATTGTAGATTTAGCTCAGCTGAGTGCACAAGAGAGGTCTGTGTGATTCCTTATCCTGGCACTTACTAAGTTCCAGACAATATTTGATATAAATGTATCAGCAACTGAATGAGAATACACCCCAGTTTCTTTAAAACAAATGAGCAGGAATAGAAATATTTACAGGTAAGTAGGAGTTACCCCTTTCAAGCCTTGGACATACAAAAATTTCAAATGAGCTTTGTTTTCAGATCTGTTTGCCTGTCTTCCTCCCAGCTGCCACTCCAGTCCCAGGTCCCACCTTTTCTCCACACAAGCCCTCCCAGCTGCCCTCCCTTTCCAGTCCATTCTCAGTGACTCCTGGTGAGAGGTCCTCCTTCAGCAGGACACATTATTTCATCTTTCAGCCCTCTCAAGAGTGCACCCTCTGACTTGAGAACCTAATGCAGACACTTAAATCCCTGCTGGTGTTCCCACTGTTCCCAGGCCGTGGTGAGAGGTCACTGCAGAAGCAGCTCACTGTAGTGGCAGGTGATATGCCACATTTGCAAGGGTAACTCAGTCCTGATCTGGTCAAAATCCCTACCTCAAGGCAAGGATCTGCAGCACTTGGATTACTATGGAGACACCGTTATCTAAGTAGTCCTTAAAAACAATACGGAGACTCCACCACCTCCCAGATGACTTTTCCTTGTGAAGCACTCTGTAGTTGGACATTTTGCTGAAATCTCTCCTAAACTTTCTGTACTGCTCATTAAATAGATTGCTTTTTAGACTTCTCTCTCAGCTGACCTAGTGGATTATTTGCTATGATCGCTCTTCTAAAATCTTTTACACACTGAAAGAATCATATTATTGTTATGAGCTACATCCGTACTATTCCGCTTGCTTGGTGCCGAGCTGGAGTCCAACACGTCAATGGCTCACGCTGGCTGCTTACTACCTCATACTCTAGTTTGCTAGCTTTCCTGGCACAGACACTCACATGTGAGGGGGACCACTTCCCTTTAGTCTGCAATTGTCGATGCGATGGGCACTATATTTGCTAAGACCATGGTACTGCTGCTTGTACATTTGTAACACACAGAAGTTTCTGTTTGCAGAATCCGATTTTCCTACTGACTGTCTAAACCTTGAGCTTAATGTTCATTCTAGTGTGCTGATGCTTCAGCCCACCATGACCATCAGAGCTGGTAAACCCCAGGGTAAATGCTTGGGCATACAGGTGAAGGATCATTAATTTAAACTGTGGGTGCCTTAGGACAGATCCTGGAAGAGATCTTACAAAGTGTTGAGGTATAACTGTTCTCTACATAACTTAAAATGCAGTGCTTCATACCATTGCAGAAGCTGAAGGAAAATAATTACGTGGCTGAGGAAAGACTGAGAATCTATTCATCAGCCTCTGTACAGTGCTCTGATATTCTTAGCCAGAGCGCGCATAAAAAGACAAATGGTTGCTTTCCTCCCTCCAACAGTTTTATTTCCATTCTGTTTTTTCCCACAGTTACAACTATAGAAGGAGAAATAGAAAAGAAAAACATAAAGAACCAAATATGTTTTTTTCTGATCTCCAGACACAGCACATCACTCAGAGCATCTAGTAGAAAATGGCATGGCAGTAATGCCTTTGGGTCAGAAAAGTTTTTAATCAATATCATGAACTCATTCAACAGTCTCTTAGTGCACATTCCATAACTTTAACGAAATGCTAAACATGGCACCGATCTCAGGAGGGAAGCCTTAATCTCTTTTTGCACTGCTAACAACCTTTGACATAATGAGGTGTGACAAATCGATTTAAAATGTAGTTGCAGGAAGAAGGGCAGTCAAACGCTGCTCAGCTTTGTGGGTGTTGTAGTCTTTCTGCCGCCTGTCTGCCTCGGCAGCAATAGGAGGCTGGACTCTAAGTCCCACAGCTCCCACTAGAGCCTACCGCACAGGCTCAGAGACCATATGCTAGGAGGGGGGGGACTACATTGTGTCTATTGTATGGTTTTTCTTTTTTTCCCCTGGCGTTTTGTACATTTCACGGGAGTTTTAAATCGGGAGTGAAAAGCATGGCAGACGAGCAAGAAATTATGTGCAAACTCGAGAGCATCAAGGAGATCAGGTATGTTTGCTTTGTGCCGCATCAGTTACATGCAGCAGCTTTTTCCTCGGGGGAGCGGAGGAGTTGCATCGATCTGAAAGTAGCTATTGTGCTGCTGAGGGAAAGAAAACCATCACTGGGCTTTATGATCAGAGCGGAAAATACATTTTTCTAAGTAGGGCAGGAGCATCTGCTGCCGGTAGTCGCCGCTGGAATGCGCAGTGGAGGGCGGCAATGGTGCTGTTCCGGGGAATTGGCCCCGAGTGGTAACAGCAGAAAAAAAGAGTGCGCGGGTGGGAAGGACGCGGCAGCCCCACGCAGGTGGGGGAGTGGTGTCGGGCTGCGGGTGGGTTCTTTGAAGCCCTTTGAATGATTATTTCTTATTCCTGAGGCTCCCTGACATAAATCTGTTATTTTGCCTCACTCACTCCCCGGCAGGAGCCTTGACGGGCTGTGAAAGGAAGGGGATGGCACGAAAAGCCGAGCATGACACCGAAAGCGGAGGACGGACGTGCCCCCGAGAGCAGGGCACGGCTACCCGAGCGCGGCCGGGCCGGCAGCGCGGCGGCACCGGGCGGAGACCCGCGGGAGGGCGCGGGGCTGCTCCGCCGCCGGGGCAGGCAGTGCCGGGGCGCTCGGTCTCAGCGAGGCAGCGCGGGGTGTGCGCCTTCCGACGGCGGCCAGGCGAGCCCGTGGAGCCGCCGGTGCGGAGCGGCCTCGTTCCGCCCTGCCTCCCGCTGGCCGGGGGCGGCGGGGCGCGGGCATGGGGACGCACCGGCACCGGGCTCGTTCTGCCGCCTCCTCCGGGACCTGCCGCCGGCCCAGCGGCCGGCTCCCTGCCGGGAATGTGCGACAGCGTCCTTGCGCGGCGAGTAGCGGGATGCGTGGCGAGGGGGGGGCTCACAAACCACAGGGCCCGGCGCCGTGTGCGCGCACACCGGGGCGTGCCTTTTCCTCAGCCTCAGGTAGGGCGTTCTCACTCTTTGGCCTAGGGCATCGATCCGTAGGATAAGACCTGAGCTGTCTGTTATTTAGTGGGAATTCATGCCTCCAAAAGCCAAAACACTTCACAAAGAAAGCGAGGGCAGTGATTTGGGATGTCGCTGGGAAGTGCAAGGCGTGCTGAGAGCGGGCAACCCCAGAGCGATGAGAAGTGTTTGGACGCAACAGCTGGAGAGGGGCTATCGGGGAGAGGGGAGAGAGCAGGGAATAAAGGCGCTGCAACCAGCAGCGTGTGCAGGTGGTCACAGAGAGTTCTGGCTGGTAGCGGCCAGGTAGCGGCACCTTATCCTTTCTCAGGCACATTTAGTCTCACCCTTTTCTATTACCACTGCTGCCTTCTTCCATCTATTCACATGTAAGTGACACCTCGCAAAAATATGTTGCAGTGGCTTACTGTTGTCTCTCTATATTTTTAATTATCAATGGGATCCAGGAATAAGACTTTGCAGATGGAAAAAATAAAGGCACGACTGAAAGCAGAATTTGAAGCCCTGGAGTCTGAGGAGAGGCACCTGAAAGAATACAAACAGGAGATGGACCTGCTGCTGCAAGAGAAGATGGCCCATGTGGAGGAGCTGCGACTGATCCATGCTGATATTAATGTGGTATGCAACAGTCCAGCTGTGGACAGCTTGACTATCACACAGCTGTATATGCATCGTTCCACAGATTGTGGAATTGTGCACATCAGTGAGCTATCATTGGTTCAATAATCTGCACTTTACACCGCTGTCCTAGGAACCTACAAAGAGGGCAAAGTAAATTTACCTCAGGATAATTGTTTCTTCCTGCCAGGATTGGGCAGGATATTTTGTAATGTTGGCACAGTAAGCATGTGCACCAAGAGGACAGATAACCAAGCCCATTGTGGCTACAGCTTTGCAGCTACAGCAGCATCCCTCTGGCAGTCCCATAGAGAACTGCTCTTCCTGTTACTTCTTTCTCATTAGCACCTGGAAACAGAGAAACTTTGACAGCTAGTGGGGACTTTTGATTGGGTTTTTTTTGGAAGAAAAGAGATTTTGGGAAAATATGT
Organism: Syrrhaptes paradoxus; assembly: GCA_013400615.1. Taxonomy (NCBI): domain Eukaryota; kingdom Metazoa; phylum Chordata; class Aves; order Pterocliformes; family Pteroclidae; genus Syrrhaptes; species Syrrhaptes paradoxus. The sequence continues at coordinate 8,784 of VZTO01016358.1, read as the reverse complement.
GATATTTGTTAAATTTTTAGTAAGAGCTGACCTTTACCACTGAGTGGAACTACTAAATATTAAGAAGCACCAGCCTGAAGGGAATTAATACAAGTAAGAGAAAAACATTTTATAAACAGGGAAGATTAGGCAATTAGGGGAGCTAAATGGGGAATATATTTTTAAACCTGCATTTTTTATGTCATGTTAAGGCACTTCCATGACTGTGCAGTGGTTTCTAGCCCTGAAGGTATCTGTGCTTTGCACGAGAAGAAAAAAGCTCACACACTGTAAGCGAGTACAAACGACATACTGGATGTGCAGACTGCATTTATTTATCACTTGAAATGTCTGTTCCCCTGCTCAGATGCATAACCTCAGTCTCTGTTTCACCCTCCCCTCTTTTTCCTGTCAGATTGTCTTTTTCTCTGTTGCTTTTTGCATTTACTGCAGTAAGAGAAGCAGGAACTTTTCCTTAGCTTGTTTCTTACCTTCTAACCAACAGTGTTCAGTATCTTAGAAACAGAAAAATAGTTTATTCTACTTTAATTTATTTTTTAGTGTCCCTTGAGAGTTTTCCAGTCTCTTGACTTATCTATAGTCTGTGTACTTGCTTTTTCTGTTGTGCAGAAGGTCATATAGGCTGAGCTCACCTTTTTTACACAAAAGTGCATCTCGTATGTCACTTCCAGTTGCTTCTTCCTTGCCCAGTTTTCCTCTTCCCAGTATCTTAACTCTTTGTTTTACTATCGCATTGTCTCCAATCTTGAGAAAAATCTGTTCTTTCTGATACAGTCTCTTGTTCAATCAGAGAGCCATTAAAGGAACAGTTCTTTAAAAGCATGCCCATCCTCATGTTTCAGATGGAGAATACAATCAAGCAGTCTGAGAACGATCTCAACAAGCTCTTGGAATCTACTCGTCGCCTGCATGAGGAGTACAAACCCCTGAAGGAGCATGTAGATGCTTTGCGGATGACTCTGGGATTGCAGAGGCTGCCAGATCTATGTGAGGAGGAAGAGAAACTGTCCCTTGAGTAAGTCTCCAAAGCAACATGATCTGGCTTTTTACCTTCTCTCAATTCTACTGGTTATTCTGTCATTCTACATTTGTTGGTAGGTAGAAAAAAGAACTTAAGAGGTAAGGATGAAAAACAAAAGTCAACAAAAAAGGAATGTGGGAGCACATGTATTTGATAACATTCAGATTGAATTTGTTGGAAGTTAAATTTAGATTATTCCAAGCTGCAAATTTTACATAGGACATACAAAAATTCAAGGGTTCTCTAGATTTGTATACTATATGCTGCTTTTTCTAGCAAGACATTTTTTCCCTGAAAATATTCTTTTTCTTGTTTAGCAGGCAGAGGTAGGAGGCAATACAAGAAAGGCATTCAAAACAAGTATTGTTCAGTTGGTTTGTGCTACTGCTAGTCAGAATTTTACTTTTTGCTACATGCACATGGCAGTGGCATTTGGCCATATACATATGAGTGCCAACAAGTAAGTTTACCCTAGATGTAGAATAGATTTAGATAATAAATTACAGTTTCATTTTTAGGTATAACATCAGTGGGGGGGCGGTGACAGAATTAGCTACTATTAAAAGAACAAGTGTCCTTTGTTTAAAAGGTCAGTTTTAAATGCAAGTGATGTTTTAAGAATCTTACATTTCTCTTAATGCCCAGCACATTTGTCATAATTTTCATAGACACAGTTTTCAAGATTTCTTTTGTTTCATCAGAAATGCTGTCTTCCATTCTAAGCACCTTGACACTACAAATAATGTATTAATCTACTGCATGTAAAAGTTATTCATTTTAACAGAATAAAATATAAAAACTAGGTTTGACAGAGGGACATCTAAAGCTGTTGAAGATTAAATATATATGTTGTCTATTTTCCATCCTATTAGATTTATATTCAGTTGTACATCAAGATACCTTAGAAGCTGACAATCTGGAACCTGGCTGACGTGTACTAATGCAGAGGAAAATACCACCAATTCTATTTCTGAACTAGCCCAAGGGGTGTCTCAGTGCAAGCAGTTTGACTCTAGGGAGGAATATTGTGGGGAAATGTGATCCATTTTATTTTAACACAAAATATTCTTTACAAACTAAAGGAATACTCCAAAATGTGGTTATATTTTTAATTTGTTTTTCTTTTGTCTAGCTACTTTGAAAAGCAGAAAGCAGAATGGCAGACAGAACCCCAGGAGCCTCCCATCCCAGAGTCTCTGGCTGCAGCTGCAGCGGCTGCCCAACAGCTGCAAGTGGCCCGGAAACAAGACACCAGACAGACAGCAACGTTCAGGCAACAGCCACCTCCAATGAAGGTCAGGAGATGGAATGCGCTGGGTTTGCTCTTTTGTCGTTGGAACTTATTATGTTTATAAAGTTGATCAATATTTGTGAAAAGGAAAAAGGACGTGTCCTGATTCTGATTTTTCCTGCAGTGCTTCAAATCAAAAGCAACACCAGTAGACTTAAAGTAGTAGCACCAGTCATCAAGCATTAAGGACAAGGCTCTGTATTATTTGACTCTTTTATGACTTGAGAGTCTCCATCAGCAGAGATGTAGGCAATTCCCATGCCTCTTGTGTTTCATGTGGGAGAAAGGCATGTAAGGAAAAAAAATGCTGGACAGAAGGAAAACTAATAGCTGTGAGTTAATCCGAAATGGATTCACATTAGAAGTAATGCACATATTTTATCAGGGAGAGTAATTACTGATGGTACGAATTACCAGGAAAGGTGATTGTTTCTGCACTTCTCAGGATCTTCAAGTCAAGGCTAACATATAGATGAATGTAACCTAACCACAGGCAGTTAAGTGACAGTTTTAGTCAGCTCCTTCTGTAGTTAGTAGAAAGAGCTAAGTAATTCCGTAGGGGTATTCATCCCCCCGAGTTCCAGAGAGTCCCTGACTCAGGAGGCAGACTGACGTAGGTGCGCTCTGTAGTTATGTACTTACCATCTGGAGTCAGGCCATCGAAAAGCGTTTCTGAAAGTAGTATGCTTCAGTCAAATGGAAGTTAAAGGGCTCAGTATGGAGCAAAAGGGCAGAGTTATGTATCTTGTGTTAAATACGTGGAATTCATCTAAGCACCTGCTTCTGCCTTGAATTCTGTGACATCTCAGTTTGCTTCACTGTAACGTCTCTGCCTCAGTGAGCTATTTTGCTTGTAAATATCTTTAAAACATGCGGAACATTTAACACAAAACTGAATTTAAAGTTCTTGATACGTGCCTGAGCCGTATGTTTGCTGAACCGTAGTTTCAGTTCACTGAGGTACTCTCACTTTTCAGTTGGCCTGAAGTTACTGTACAACCCAGACACCTGGACTGTGTAGAATGCAGAACTGGTATGCCTTTGAGGGCGAGAAGCCATGGTTATTTTTTCTGTACTGTAACTTGGAATATGTTACCCGTGTGACAATGCCACTTGTTTGTAACAAGAGGCTGCAATGTTGCATTTCAGGCATGTTTATCGTGTCACCAACAAATCCATCGGAATGCACCCATATGTCCACTCTGCAAAGCAAAGAGCCGATCTCGGAATCCCAAAAAACCCAAGAGGAAACAGGATGAATGAAACCCAGAAGACTGACAAGCAAATATGTGACCTGTTCCAGTAGTCTTGCAGTAGAAGTGCAAACCTGGCCAGACTTTACTGAAGTGCAGACTCAAGTATGACCGACCCATTCTTTTCTATTTAATGCAATATAAGCACAATGTTCCTGTTCTGTCTTAGTTTCCTTCCAGTCCTTAGGATTTGGTTTTAGGAAAGTACGTATTACTGGTGCTACAGTTTAACATTTCAATCATTCCATCTTTTGGACTCCTGAACAAAGTAGAATTCTTATGCAAGTATCCTGAATGCCAGGCTACTCCTGATGGCCACATGTGATTATCACAAATGCTTCTACCTTCTCTTTTTAAAAACAGATGTTACTGAAAGATTATTCTGTTTTCTCCTGATAACAGGAGACTATTTGAAGTGCTGAAATAGCAGACTGACTGTTTCACTAAAGAACAATTTGTTTTCCAAGCTAGTAAGATTGCATAGGCTAGGGTATCCAGTAGAGCTCTTTTTATACAGGAAATGTTCAGGAAAAAAAGAAATTAGTTATACAAGAAATCTGTGCATTAAGGACACGTGAGTTTTGATTTACTGGAGTTTAATTGTACCATTCCCTCAAACTTGACTTAGAATTTGGAAGGGGGATCAAGTTGCTGGCTATGTATGAATTTCTAAAAATGATGTAATTTGTGATGCCTTCACATCTTAATATGGTGTTATTTTCAGCAGTCAGAAGACTGATTGACTTAAGTACAGGGCTCAGATGAGCTGTATTAGTGGTCCTCCAAGGCTCTACGGCCAACCAGCTCATGGTGGTTCTCTAGGAAACATGCATGAAATATCACAAATCTCTATGCGCACAGACTGCAACATCAGCCATCCTGCACATCTTCTATTTCTGGTTTCTACAGACAAAATCTCCCTTGGCAGGTGTGTCCTCCACTGGAGCACAGGGAAGTTTAGTAACATGCACCAGGAACAGTGTCAACTAAGAAAGATGTGTTTCACCAGAACTCCTGGCTTTGGTGTCATCGTTCTCCCTCAACCAAAACTTCCTATTTTTATATCTTTTAATAGATCATTTTCAAGTAAGCTTTATTTCAGCCCTTTTTTTTTTCTTGCTCTGTATGTGTGCCAAAAGAAGCCTGACTACCGGATCCTTTAGAACACTTCCCTGTATCCATGTCTTCCCTTTGTTTCACCTCATGTCACAACAGTTCCTCCAGTGGGGAGGATGGCAGTGACCCAACTACAGAACCAGGGCTTAAAACGTCCTCCTTTCTAATCCCAGTTTAGTCACCACCTTTGTTGTCTAAATTGATCTCAAGTATTAAATATTCTTTTCACTAACTTCAGGAGGCAGGGACTACCTCCTTATATTCTTCTCTCTTTAGCCTAGGTTCTCCTCTACTATTACGCTAGATTGGTTATGGTGAGAACTTTGTTTGTTAAATCGGAAGAACAGGGAAGGCCCCGGTCTCTGGTCCCCAAATGCTGGGGACTGTACAAATCCACATAAACCAATTTTGCTGGCCAAATCACACACGTTGCCATTAATTTCCCAACTCCACCATAAAGTGCATGAGTATTTTATTGAATAGAGTCCTGTGATTTATGCCAAGTTCAGTTTGTATTCTCCCACTTCAATGTTTCATAGCCAAATAAACATCTGTCAACAGCAGAGACAGAATGTGGACCACGTGCCCCTGAAAATATGTGAAGAGCATATTCTGCTAGCTGAATTACTGGAATTCAGTCTCTGTGAGATAGCAATAATGGAGGATAGTCTGACCCCATGCTCCCAGTGTCAGTGGTGCGCTAACTCTATCCTTATGCATGTTTCCTAACACAAATAATGGATTCTAATTCGAAACGTCGGATCGGCCACATGCTGTGTGCCCTGTTCAGAGCAATTCCTCCCAAGGTCAAGGGAAAATGCACATGGAGTTAAAGGACAGCATATGGACCCCCCCAAAGTACATGCATGAGAGCAGCATACTTTGATGACAGCTGTACATAAATTTAAGTAGCGGCAATGGAGAATGGGCGAATGGTCTCCAATGAAGTAGTGTGAATAAAAGGATAGATTTGTAGAAATTTGGACTCACAGTTCTGAAATAGATAGGGTTAGTTATGGCTGCTCTCACTTCATTGTTACTTTGCCAGGTTCTTTCTTTCTTGGGAAATCTCTAGAGCTCTAAACTGAAGTATGCCTAAGGATGCACCGTTCACTAATTTAGTATGGTAGTTTTGTATTTTTACTTTTTTTTTTTTTAAACTAGTCTCCTGTGCCCTCGTGTTTAACAAGGTTTGGTTTTTTAAAAAAAAAAGAAAAAATGTGAATATGACATACTGTGTCTGTATCAATCATGTACTAGTGCTTACAAAGCTGTTTTCACGTCCTTTACCAAGTTCTTCCATATGAATAGCATGCGTTGCTGAGAGTGAGTCCAACTGAATACGAGTCAACAGTGTGCCCTGGCAGCCAAAAGGGCCAACTGCGTCCCGGGGCACATCAAGCGCAGCATTGCCAGCCAGTGGAGGGAGGTGATTGTCCCACTCTACACCGCACTGGTGCAGCCTCAAGTACCTGGTGCAGTTTTGGATGCCTCAGCAGAAGAAGGACATCAGACTGTTAGAGCATGTCCAGAGGAGAGCGACCAAGACAGTGAAAGGTCTCGAGGGCAAGACTTACAAGGAGCAGCTGAGGTCCCTTGGTGTGTTCAGCTTGGAGAAGAGAAGGCTGACGGGGGTACCTCACTGCAGTCTGCACCTCCCTCGAGGGGGGCAGTGGAGCCGGAGGCACTGGTCTCCTCTCTCTGGTGACCAGCGACGGGACACGAGGAAAGGAGATAAAGCTGCATCAAAGGAAGTTCGGACTGGACATGAGGAAAATGTTCTTCACTGGGAGGGTGGTCCGTTGCTGGAGCGGGCTCCCCAGGGAAGCGGTCACAGCACCAAGCCCGTCGGAGTTCAAGGAGCATCTGGACGATGCTCTTAGTTGTATGGTTTAGTGTTAGGCAGTCCTGCAAGGAGCAGGGAGTTGTACTGGATGATCTTTATGGGTCCCGTCCAACTTGAGGTATTCTTTGATCCTAACTATTTCAAGGACACAAAATGTGTATTATGTATTCAGGGATCCTGGGGGTGAGGGGAGGAAGGGAAGCAGTTATCTTTCGTAGGGAACCAGTATTCTCCTTTTGTCCTACAGATTAATTAAGGAAGTTTAACTGAAGAGCTCTTCTTGTGACAGCCCTGGGCCCTTTTCTCCCAGGCACCTTTCTCAAGGGACTGGAGGAATAATTATGAAATATTGATTTCTTGTTTTTCAGTCAGAGGAGAAAACTGTCTGAAGTACAGTTCTTACCACAAGTCTACCGCATTCTTGCTCCATGGAGCAACAATGGCCTCTTCCTTTGTACCTGAGGTTCTTTGAGGATCCTTCTTCACTTGACTTAAATTAATTCTTACTTGGTTTCAATTATCTTAATAGCCACAAAGAGACCCTTCTCAAAGCTTACAAGACTTTTATATTACTAACATTGGTTTAACCCTGGCTTTGTTGCTCCCTTTTCAAAGGGTATTCAAGCGACAACAAAATCAGTGGATTCCTTTGTTACAGATCGTTTCCAGGGTCTTTTCCTGGTTCCTCACTTGCCTCAAAGGATAGTCCTGTTATTCTGCAGCCAAATGGCAAAAAACCCCACAAGCCTCTCCCCCTGCTCCCCCACCTTGAGCTCGCGCTAAAAGAATGCGAACGCTCTACTGTGCCTAAAGGCTTTGCTATAGAAATTTTCATAACCAAGCTGGGGTAGGTCAGTTGTTCAAACTTTGGTGCCAAGGACCCCATTAACTCCAGAGAAAATGTAAGCCGAATTTTAATACTTGCACTTCCTGAATTCAGCTTTAGCTTTCTAAACAGGACACTGACTGACTGAACCTGCCAGCTTCAAGTTACAGAATCTAATTTTGAAAGAATTGCCACTGATGTGTTACTCTAAGTATCAGGCTGATGAAGAAGTTAAGACTTTCCTAGCACTTTAAATAAGTAAAAGTGCTTTCCTATATTTTACAGTTTTGTAATTCCTCCAATATGGGGTTTCATTTTAGCATTTTGGTATTTTAGCAATATCTGGCGTTTTCACTGGCTTCTGTGTTCTCAATATTTTACTCCTGTGCCCAGTAGGAGTAACAGTGTGCTACCTGTTTAATTTGTCTGTACAGTCCTTTTTAATAAATGTTTGTTTCATGTCATGCTTTCTTCCTGCAGAGTATTTTCACGTCCGTTACTTGCTTATGCTATGAGATGCAGCCATATCCTGAAAGGTAAAACCCAGCTCCCTAATTTTACTGGATGCAATTAGCCACAGTTCTGTTTTACCTTTACAGAAACTTTATGGAGATAAACAAGGCAAAAGAAATACCTGTTCTAATAAGCTCTAGAAAATGGAACGGAAAAGGAGATAGCAAGACAGGCTGTAACCTAGCCAAACTTCTCAGGCACATTTCTGGAATACAAACCACTATGTGCTTAAGCTCCAAGATTTCTGCATCTGCATGAGGGTGACAGAAACAGCGTTTGGTTCCCCAAACCAGGTACTTCTGAAACAAACCTATCCGCTGCTGCTGGCAGCGCCTCCTGGTCACTGCTGGCCTCGTGTGCCCGAAAGCCCGACTCTGGAGCAGCACCACCGGGCCCCCTGCCCCAGGGCGTGCGCAGGGGTGCTGCAGCCCCGCAGTGCAGCAC